>SMMW01000055.1:80000-192354 GCA_004794655.1 Marisa cornuarietis | reverse complement strand
TTGTCTGATTCTCTACCAGCAAGTAACTTTACGACATCACCTCCCCACCACTGGCAGAAAACAAGGTGAAGGTCACTATCAACATCAACGAGTCATCGTCATCAGAAGTGGTCATCGTGCAGGTTGACAGTGTGGCGTGTGTCTATCAGCCATATACAGGAATAGCCAAAGGTCTCACAGATCCAACCACACTGCATGTAGCTCCGCACTCGACAACAGGACTGTAGGTGGCTGTTAAGCGGATTGATCTACAAAACTTAGATCACGAGTTCTCTTATGTATAGAAAGAAGTATTAACCAAGCAGTTACAATATGAGACTTCTCCCACATTACTGTAGCTTCGTCCATCGCCATGAACTGTGGACAGTCATGCTTGTCATGGGCTCTGGTTCTTGCCGTGACCTGCTGGTCATACACAGGGGTGTGAAGACTACCCATGCTTTTATATCAGCTAGCGGACAGGTGTGTCTCACTGGCTTCCACAACTCCACAGTCTATGACTATCCTAGCATACTGGTGATTGCCTCCAGTAGTTCAGTCCGGAAATTCTTCAACAGAATCTGGATATTTCTCAGTGATTGTGAAACTAATCTGATGATCTTACTACAAGAATTCTGCTATTTTTCGGTGATTTTAAAACCCCATACACTGTACAGCGCATTGAGTTGACTCTGGAGTTGAAAATTGCGCTATATAAATCTGCTTTAATAATAATAATAACTCTTTCTGGTAAGGGGGGAAAAAAACTCAGTGCAAGGGAAGCTACTCTCACCTTGTAGCAGACGACAACAATAGATAGGGCTACGATGGCAGACACTACACTTACCCAGTTTCGTATCTGTTCTTCGCCCAAATTTGAAGGGTTCCCCTGGGACCCCACTGACGAAAATTGAAGGGGTCATCGGAACTTTTAATGCGCACTGTGCACAATTTTTTGCGTTAGCAGAAGCCCTGTTAATATATTATATGTTGGGGTGGAGTGGGTTTAGCCTACTGTAGCAAAGCAGCATGATCCATGTCGGTTCTTGTTTATAAACACATTCCAGTTACAAGATTAGGGGACAACAAGGACAGTAACTGTGAGTTGGTTGTCCGAGGAATGCCAGCAACACCACAGTCCCGAGCTCAGCTCACGCTTGCTTGAACAAGTCACCAACACAATCCGAGAAGTCCATTATAAAACCCAGTCAGACCACCAAGAAAAGTGTTTCACGGTGTCGTCAAGCTATAGATGAAGAAAGTGGTAAACAATTCTGTTAAGATCAAGTACACCTAAACAGTCGTGAGTGTGTGTGTGGTTTTGTTGTAATAAACTTGCTTTTATTGCACTTTCTGTTAATCACACAGATTAATGACATTTAATCAGCACAAAGAGTTGCTGTGCGCACCCTGTGAAGTTTAAGAATTCATATCAAGGCATTTTGTTTAATTTCGATTTGTCTATAACATCATAAAACCTAGCCACTTCAAATGAGTGATTAATATATCTTCAGGACACAGTCACAGGACTTCTAGTGATGTGTCTTCATCCGGGCATTGGAGAAGAACTGTAGAGCCTTACAGCAATGCCCTGTTGGAACCATCGCCTAAACAACTCCGATAGGTTCTGGCAGTGGCGGTGGAAGTGGTAATGGCAATGCTGGTGCTAGAGTTGGTGTCGTGGTATCAGCAATTAAGTTACCACACGATTTCTGACTGTTAGTTAAACTTCTGAATTCAGGTCAAACATGTTTAAAGTTACAAGAATGGTGTTCACACAACTCGGATTACTGTTGTTGGGAATATTGATGATAATGATGTCTGCTGGCACACTCCCTGTTGCTCAATTTGCTGTGTCAGTGTTGTCAGTAATTTTGACATATCATGTCTGGTGTGTCAGTGTTGTCAGTAATTTTGACATATCATGTCTGGTGTGTCAGTGTTGTCAGTAATTTTGGCATATCATGTCTGGTGTGTCAGTGTTGTCAGTAATTTTGGCATATCATGTCTGGTGTGTCAGTATTGTCAGAAATCTTGGGGGTCGTGTCTAATGTCAAAGTATTCGTGTCTTCTGTGTCAGTATTGTCAGAAATCGTGACGTGTCATGTCTTCTGTGTCAGTATTGTCAGAAATCGTGACGTGTCGTGTCTTCTGTGTCAGTATTGTCAGGAATCTTGACGTGTCAGTAGTGTCAGGAATCTTGACGTGTTATGTCTTCTGTGTCAGTATTGTCAGGAATCTTGATGTGTCATGTCTTCTGTGTCAGTATTGTCAGAAATCGTGACGTGTTATGTTTTCTGTGTCAGTATAGTCAGGAATCTTGACGTGTCATATCTTCTGTGTCAGTATTGTCAGGAATCTTGACGTGTTATGTCTTCTGTGTTAGTATTGTCAGAAATCGTGACGTGTCAATCGTGTCTTCTGTGTTAGTATTGTCAGAAATCGCGATGTGTCATGTCACTCATGTCTCTGTGTCAGTAGTGTCAGATATCGTGACATGTCGTGTCTTCTGTGTCAGTATTGTCAGGAATCTTAACGTGTCGTGTCTTCTGTGTCAGTATTGTCAGAAATCGTGACGTGTCAATCGTGTCTTCTGTGTCAGTATTGTCAGAAATCTTGAGGGTTCTTGTCTTCAGTGTCAGCTTTGTCAGTAATTTTAACGTGCTGTGTCTTCTGTGTCAGTATTGTCAGGAATCTTGACGTGTCGTCTTCTGCCTCATTGCTGAATACTCTCTCAATCCATCTGCTTTCGGCTGGTCATTATATCTTCGATAATGCTGTTAGATGCGTCATACGCTGTAGACGATGTTTGGAAGATTCCTGATATGGAGCGGCATCTGCACATACGACATCGCATTTACACTGTGAAACTAAACTGCGCTACATTCTTTGAATTGAGTGTATTTATAGAAAAGGTTTTATTTCTTCATAAACTTTAATTTTCCAAGTTGCCTTTAGATTTTTGTTTTGTGCTCAATGTCGCGGTCAGTTTACATTATTGGTAAAATACCGCAGTAAGACATATTTCTAACCACAAAATTAAGAGGAAATGACTGACTTACAGGCGTTAATTTGACATCAAAGGACAGAATGTTCATAAAGGTCCACAAAACATGAACGTCTTCTTATTTAACGTACATTTTACTTATTGGGTTTATATTTATTTAAAACTTACATACATTTGCAATTATTAACTTCCTCTAAAAAGCAGATTTGTGTTTTTCTCTAAGATATAATATAATGCAAAAGAGTAGTTTGCGGGTAAAATTATTAACATTGTATCTTGTAATAAGAGGCATGTAGCCCCCTACAGGTATCAGACGCCAGTGCTCTAACTACTTAACTATCTGCTTCAGCGCATGAAAAAAAAACTGTAGACATTTGCTTAATAAATATAGCTACAGTTACCTTTTTTATAGTCACGTATACTGCAAGGGAGATAAAAAAGCCGACGCTGAAACACGTGACAAAAATTCCACTGAAGTTTGGCAGTGGTTCAGCTGCAAAATAATATGCAAGAGTCAGATATATGTACACCGAAATAGTTCCCAAAAAATAGTTATTGATTTAGTTAGTTTTATAAGCACAATATGTTATCGCATATTATAACTGAGTCACAGAAGAGACCGTTCAAGTGTTCGACACATTTTTGCTAAACTGGCCAGTGACATGATGACACTTACCACAATGACATGACGACACTTACCACAGTGACATGATGGCACTTACCACAATGACATGACGACACTTACCACAGTGACATGATGGCACTTACCACAGTGACATGATGTCACTTACCACAGTGGCATGATGGCACTTACCACAGTGACATGATGGCACTTACCACAGTGGCATGGTGACACTTACCACAGTGACATGATGGCACTTACCACAGTGACATGATGACACTTACCACGGTGACATGATGACACTTACCACAGTGACATGATGGCACTTACCACAGTGACATCATGACACTTACCACAGTGACATCATGACACTTACCACTTGCACAACCGGCGCTGGACTTGTCTCTGCTCTCAAGGCTGAAGGTTACAGCTGTATACTCTAAACAGGAGAAGTAATAATTAAAACGTTTTAAAACTGGCCAAGCATTCGTCCATCAGTTCTTTTTTCTCGCATTTTCTCGTTTCTTACCCCTCAGTACAGTCATGCGCTGCATGACGATGGTTTGATCAACAATGGACCATGTGCATGCACACTGCGATGTTTGTACAATACCTACATCACCTGACAAAACATTTCTCAGACTCCCGATTCCAAGCGTTACTAATATGTGTTCCAGGGAATAAAATATAGGAAATGTAATGTATTAAATTTGCAATGTGTTATAGAAACAAACATTCTTTTATTCACTCCATACTTCATTCTTTCGTTGACATTTGTCCTCCAACCCTACATACTTATTCACTGTTTTGTTCATTTCTTTCAATTAGCCGTTAATTTAGTTCATTTGAGTCGCTAGTTGATTCAGTTCTTCTTGTGACATGTCTATATATGCCCTGTATACCTCTCACACTCTTTATCTCTCCATTTGCATCCGTGCGTGGGTGTGAGCTATTGGCTGCTTATTTTCTTTTTTTTCCCTTCATGCTGTTATAAGCGTATTAACATTATTTTGTCTCTGTTTCTGGCCTCAGTCTCTAAAGGGACTTAAATTCTAACCTTGATCGCAGTAATCTCCCTCTAAGCCAATCGTGCACCCATGGCTGCACGTGCCGTTGACATGGTGACAGATTCCCCCCACGCACCCGGCGCTGCAGGTTTGGGTACATGAATACCCGTATGTTCCGTTGGCACACTCTGAAACACAGCAGCACTTTGTCAACAGCACTCCTCACAACATCCTTAATGCAGGCCTTTCCATTTAATTTAAAGTCCTTGCCAAACGGAAATGATAAGTGATAGAACTTTTTAGCAGGTTAGTTGTTGATGAAGAATTGTACTTTTTCTTTGTATGACTTATTACGTAGACTCTGGCCATGGTACTACACTTGGTGTGGGAATTTTTACATTTTTTCTACAGAAAAAAATAATCTAAATTCATAATCTAATGTTGAATTGTCTATCCGTCGCAACAAACACATAAAACTGCAAGTGAGGGAGGATGAGGAGGAGGGGGAGGTACAAGTATTAAATGCGTAGCACTGCTTTGACTCTTGAATATTGTAAGCGAAAGTATATCCATAATTTATCTTTTACTGTCTGTCTTATGTAAATAAATTTATCTGTAGGTGTAATAAGGTTTACGGCAAATGTGCGATACCTTACTAGTCACTTACTTCGCCCCTTCTCAAGACTTCACTTTACACAGAATTTACAACAAAAAAAAAACAGTTGCAGACATCAGAAAAAATTTTATATGTATCTTACTGCACGTTAGAATCAAACACATTTTGTCCGTACTTATACATATCTTCACATTTTGCTAATAATATGGTTTTATTGCAGTCTAGCCCTTTTTATTTTATATGCTACACTTTTAGCACAAAATCACAAATATTGTTAACTAAAAAAGAAGTAATACACCAAACTTAACTGAAGCATTACATATTAAGTGTATGGACATGTCAAATTTCTGCCAAACATTAGCCAAGATAAATGCTAAATACTTTACGCTGTCTCCTTAATTTCAATGTCCTTATAAATCTCTTTTAAATTTTCACTTAGGCCGTGGAAATAAGACACCTTTTCCCTCATTTTAAGTTGATGAGATAAAGCAAATTAAGTGTTTAAGTGGATACAACAGACTGCATTCTCTGTACGGCTTAAAGCAGCTAAGCATCATTAAGAGACAACTTTTTGAAGAAAATTTATGTTACTGATTATATTTTACTAATGATGTGAAGCATGGAGAGTCTAGTTTCATTTGTACAGCCCTCAAAACAAGTTTGACTGCAACAACAAGCGAGTTTCTGGGGAAGGCTTTACGCCAAAGGCTGATATTAATCCACCCGTCTGCGGAGGAAGACAAGTAGAGAAGTAACCAATAGAGAAAAAAATAGGGCGTTGAAGATGGACTAGCATTTTGTGGACTGTTATTAGGGGTAATGCTCAAGATGATGTGTTATACAAGGTTATATATTGTATATATGTGAGAATCTTCCGGAAAGATGCTGATGTTAAAGGTTGAGTAAAACATTCAATGGGATGATGTCAAGGCAACGAGGCCTGTCTCATAGACAAGGGGTTAGCAGAAACAGTAAGAAGACGATGGACAAAAAAGTCTTTACAATAAGGAACTGAAAAGTGAAAGATATTTCTAGCAGCTATAAAGACAAAATGTTGAGTACTGGGCATAGTACTACAGATAGAACGATGTGGATATAAGGTTTAATAATAGTGAAGATTTTTAGATTTTTAGTTAAGAGTAATTGTTTTGTCTAGAGTAAAATGTAAATTGAAGACACCAGCCTAATTCAATACTTCAAAACACGTTTGTCCTCTACAATAAATCCACGTTATATCCGATCGTTTTCATTTCCAGCTAAGAAAATAAATGATAAATAAAACCCACCTTTGTCGCAGAAGCTTCCTGTTTGTCCAGGTGGACAGGACTTGGCGCAGGTTCCGTTTCCAGGTAGACAGTCTTGTTCATCACAATAGACACTGCAGGTGTTCTTGCACTTGTTGCCGTACGTACCTTTCGGACACACTGCACGCATAGGATTTGTACTGTAAATACACTTGGACACACGATCCACAGCTAAGATATGTAATTTATATACACTTGGACACACGATCCACAGGTACAATTTGTATTGTACACACAATGGAACACACAGATCACGGATAGTATCTGTAATCTACATGCCTTTTAATATGCGATCAGAATGTAGTATATGTAATTTATATATATATATATATGGACAGACTGATCACAGGTAATATTTGTAAGGTACATATTTTGACTACTTGGACATGCAGACCACAGGTAACATTGGTAATGCAATCTACCTTTAATGGTTTGTGAAAAGGATTCCAAAATGTGACACATTACATTTGGTTACGAGCAGCAACTATTTTTCTGAAAACGTTGAGGGTGGGTTAATTGTATTTAATGTCTATGTACATAGAGTTTTAACTAGATGCCTAATTACTTAATATGAAGGTGTGTATATGAACGTTTGTGGCTAGATATTTAAAGGCAATCATGCAAATGTATGCAATTTGTTTGTGCATGTGTGCACCTAATTACTAAAGTGTGCTGAACTTACCTTCATCACACCTGTCTCCTGTCCATCCTGCCAGACACCCTCTTATACACGTTCCATTCACGTGATCACAATCTTCGTCAATACATTCTTTACATTTTCTTTCACATCCATCGCCATAGTAACCAGGAGCGCAGCCTGCGGACAAAGGAAAGTTTTATCATCTCGCCATCCGTCATCCTGTCAACTCCTACTCTCGCCAGACATTATGTGGAACAGATTTCTCCCAGAGTTATCCAAATAAAGCCTAGTATACCCTCTTTACATCGCCACTTTGCCCTCTCGCCACTAAGTGTGAACATTGTGACCTGAGTTCTAAGTCAGAGCCTGACACCTGTCACAGTTCATAACACGAGTGTGCAGTCTGACAGCTGCCCGGTGAGCCACTCACGCTCTTGACACCCAAGCCCACGCCTCCCTGTCCTGCAGCCAGATTGTGGACAGGATCCCAACACCTTGTCACAAACTTCTGTTGGGTCTTTACAGCTGCACAAACCTTCACACAGCCAACCGTAATAGCCATCCAGACAATCTGTAAACAAATTTTAGCAGGATTTAAAACCTAACTTTATATTCTTTTATCTTACTGGTGTATGTCTCCTTCTCTGTATTAATTTCGATGTCTGTTTATCCACACATCTACAAAAAATTTATATATGATTAATATGTACTTAAATGCATGCATACTATGCTCTAGGGCAAGGTCGTTTTTCCTTTAAAGAAGATCAATGAGAATCGTGTAAGTGGTGTAAAGATGATCACTTAGAATCGTGTAAGTAGTGTAAAGATGATCACTTACAATCGTGTAAGTAGTGTAAAATCCTCACCGCCAAAGATTCTGACATCACAGAGAGAAAGTGTTCGTCCAGAAGAGTGAATAATGTAAACATCAGTCGCGCGCCTGGGTCTGTCCAAAGAAATGACTGTACTTGACTCCAGGTCTGTTGCATTCGTCTCATATACGGTCTCATTACTTTTGTCCCTCACACCCACAGAGATATGAAAGCCAGTGTTTCGTATAGATCCTAGAAGAAGTCATCAATTGTTATCAAATATCGTCATCACCATCATATTCATAATCGCTTTCTTTTTTCGCCATCTTTCTTTCTCCAGAACCAACCAATAAAAGCAGTATGGATGTCACCCCTGTCATTTGCCCCCCTCCCTCTTCGTGGAGTGTTTCATTCAGTCTTCAGTTTTGTTACTTCTCTGTTTTCATTGACATTCATTCATTGTGATCCTTGCTCGTCACTTGCTTAAGCTGATATATATATATATATATAATTATATGAAATATATGATAGTAGATAATGCAGTCAAAACCCTGCATATTTTCAGTAGCACAATTCATTGTAACTATACATTCGTGCAAGCCCTTACTGCACACTATAAGACTATGTCTGACATTATTCAAAGCCTCATCCAGCTAATTCTTCAACACTTACTTACGCCTCATTTTATTGTGAATTTCGACTCTCCAGATAACTGCATAGGCACCCAGGTACACCTTCCAAACTGTAGGCACGCTTTGGTTGCCTGTAACTTCGTGTATCGAAACTTCTGCACAGGTTAAGAGACCACCTGGGCTGCTCTCGTAATCAACAGCTTTGTTTGCGTAGGATGCGGTGTTGGTATCGTCTGGAGATTTGCTAGCATTTTTCTTCAAAGCTAAATTGCGACCTGGAATCAAAAGATCCTGCTATGGTAGTTAGAGCAGCAAACTATGAAGGATATTACTGTTTTACTCGGTGTCAATATTTGTATTCAATACATTTCGTTCTCACTACAGACTCTGTTGTAACAGAGGCTAACAACATTTTACTATTATGTTCACCTTTATTTAATATTCCTGTATCAAAAGAAATGTTAAAAGGACAAAACATATCAGTTATTCATCTTGACCCACGCTGGGCCCAAGTGTTATCCTCACCGCTGATCACGTGCACCTCACAGCGCGTCATGAGACCAGAAGGTGCGGTGATGCACACACTGGATGCTAGCCACGGCTGACGAGGGCGGTAAACTAAAGTCCCTCCTTCTTCCCGCACGAAAGGTAACCGAGCCTCAGCAATGTCTCCGCCACTTCCTTTATGAACTAAGGTCACGTGTTCAGGTCGCTGTGCTTTTGGAGGTCGTAAAAAGGTAGACTTTGTCAATCATCATCATCCTTTGTCACAATAAGAGTGTTCACCGACAGAAATTAGCTCTGCATGGTGCTAGCTTTGCTATATAAGAAAATTATAGCTTTGCTATATTTGAATACAGTTCGTATTCAAGGAAGAAAGGGGGGTCTGCCATTTCTTTTAATTCGACAAAGGAAAAAGCTAATTCTCAATTGGAGACATGATGTTGTTATCTGTGCAACTGATAGATAGCACGACAACTCCCACCATTGAAAGGGTTACAGTATGATCTCCAAATTTTGTCTGCAAATGATTCCTGGCATCTGGTACGTGGGTTTTAGATGCCATAATAACGACATTATTGTTTCGCCATTTGAAGTTTTGAAAGACAACAATTCATAACACCAGTATATATCATTAAAGAACAAATTGCCATTTCACTTGCTTTTTTTAATAAAAGGATGAACGCCTATATGGATAGAAATATCCATTTTTAGCCAGTGTCTCCCTTGCCCGTTCCTCCTATACGCCATATTCAGTGATATAAAGTTAATGATAACCAGACATTTATCTTTGTAAGCGGTATAAGAAAGAAGTTTTGACAGGTGTCGAAAAATCTATTGTGTCAGTCTTCTGAAAAGTGCAAAATGTCACCAGTCCACTACAGTAGGGTGTGCAGCTTTCGCAGGAGATATACAAGTTATTGCTCAAGGAAGAATTAGTCAAGTCATCGATAACGAACTTCTTACTCTCGGGTACAAGAACGTTAACCTGGGTGACCCATGACGAACCGTTGAGCTGCACTAGCCAGGTGTAGCGTGACGTGAAGCATGCTTTTGATTGGCCGCCCACGGCGTCAGCAACGACTTCCTCGCTGGCGTCAGAACTTCTGGCTCCCACAGACACGGCGTCAGCTGTACAGAAAATATTTGTAACATCAATAACCCATTCTGTCCACAAGGCTAAGCGGCGGTTTAACTGATGCGCGCGTGTAAACAACACATCGCACTGAGCGTAAATGAATGAAAACATAAGGGATGTAACTACTGGAACTTTTGGAAATGTTCCATACAGATTTCTGTCCCCTTGACTGTGTTAACAGTTCAGCCAATCACAGTTTTCGTTTTATTATAAAGTAGGGAACATTTTTTTGGTCAGGCGCCATTTTGGAGTCTAATGTCAGTCACTCAATTTGACTTCCTCGCTGGCGTCAGAACTTCTGGCTTCCACAGACAGCTGTACAGAAAATATTTGTAACATCAATAACCTTCAGATGTAACAGTCATCCAGACAACCTGTAAATAGAATTACAGACAAAAACATAAAAGCACTCGAGCATGGACCGCACATTCCATTTTTGCTCCCTCTCTCTCTCTGTCACACACACACAAAGGTAGTATTCGGACCGCGAACTGTTTCTCACCATACTGACACGCTGTTCCTGTGTAACCACTTTCACATGTGTCACCAGTCACGCAATATCCCGTCTGTTGACAGACTTTCTGACACCGACATTTAAAGACACAGTCAGGACCAAACCATCCTTGCGTGGCACAGGCTTCTAGGGACAAAACAGCGGCAACATGGTTTATTTAGTTTACTTTAAACAAATATATATTAAAGCTCTTGAAAATCGCAAAGTTTGACCATTTAAAAGTTCATTTTCTTCTGGTTTGAAATACGAGTAAAAAGTCAGTTCAAGAAAGATATCAATATTTTATAAAAAAAAAAAAAAAAAAAAATTTGCATGTTACAATGGGTTTTCATTTCTCTACATCTTGACATGAAAAGTCACACATCTTCAGCAGCAGGAAGAGTTAATCAAAGCGAAATAAACACAGTGTTGTTAAATGTTAGTATCTGACCCGAGACTGCAAAATATAATTTCCTGTCATTCAGATATGCAACATTCATTGTGCAAGTGAAAAAAACGCGCTTTTCATTTTTTCTTAACTTCTCTAGAACAACAACACACGGTCATAGGATTTTTATTTACTGTACAGCAAGACAATGAAACTCTCTCCCCTTACACATCCGCCACCTACCCACCATCGAATCTTAGAGTTACCTGCCCTTGTCGCATCATGTGCTTGATGGGGCAGCTCTACAAATTATATGTATTTTCACTGTGATTGACTGATCTTTCTCTCATGTGCTCTACATCTTCTGCTTCCTTATTTGAAAACATCTACTCTGGAATGTTTGTGGATTGCTCGCTCGTGGAAGAAGGACGTTTTCAAAGTTTTCTTTGCTGGACTTTCTTCTGCCTACTACACCATGTGCTCCAACATGGCTACCGAACCTCTCTGCCGGCCTTTGCTTCGACACTCTCAACGCACCAGACAGGACGACGCAGCTACCCCAGCGTGTTCCCATACAAGAAAATTACCTACGGTAGGCACGAACTTATATCACTGAGGTTTAAGACTTCTGATCGCTCATTAGCGCTTTGCACCGTGCTTCGTACTTTGAACATTCATAGCCACTGTGACATTTCTCGAAAGAAAAAACGCCGCCCGTTCCGTGGCGGTCGTTGGCGACACCAGCATCGCCGTGATCAAAGTGAACCAGTTGACATAACCACCAGTAACACCAGCCGGAAACACGACCGACCAACTGGGTCAAATAACTTTACATCTTGGCGACCAAACCAACATGATCGCCTGAAATCAGTAGTCACCCAAGTTTCCCGCACACGACAACTGAACACTCGCCTCCATGTTGGGCTTTTCAACGCTCAGTCGGTATCGTCCGCACAACAGTCACTGAAGCGAGTTGAAATAGTAGAATTTGTGACAGACCGCCACCTTGATATTTTCATCATCACCGAGACGTGGCTTAAACAGCATGGCGACGAGAGCGTGTGTGTCGATCTTACTCCAGTGGGCTACTGCCTGAAATCTTTCCCCCGCCCTACACGTGGTGGTGGTATTACTATAATCTACAGATCATCACTTGCCAAGTACCTGTCTTTTACTACTGCCGTATCGTTCCCTCACACGTCTTTTGAATTTGTACAAGTCTCCTCTTCGGCTCCCGATCATTGCTCGATGCACCTGCTCTGCATCTACAGACCTCCTCCTAGTGCAAGGAACAAACTTACAGCCTCTACATTTTTCTCGGAATTCCATGATCTCTTGGATTATAGCAATACACTAATTGGACCCGCCATACTCCTCGGAGATGTGAATGTGCACTTCGACAACAGTGCTCACCCTGACACTGTCAAAATGTCTGAAATGCTGCACACCTTTCGTCTCGTACAGTCCGTGTCGCAGCCAACACACAAAAGAGATCACATCCTGGACTGGGTCATACATCGACCTGATGACCACTTAGTCCAGTCAGTTGATGTTTCCCACGATCTCTCATCTGACCACTACTCAGTACTAATCGAACTTGATCACAAATGCCCATCATCGGCGCCAGTTTTTAGATCCACTCGCTCATTACGAAATGTTGATAGACTGGCATTCAAAGCACAGCTGCAGATGGCGCTCCTCCAACCACCCTCTGCCGAGCAACTTGACTGTGTTTTACGTCGAGTAGTTGATGACCACGTGACCCAGTGTCTCGACCTCTGATGCGCCAGTCTAAATGTGCGCCTTGGTATTCACACATCCGCGTTGAACTCCGTGACCTGAAGCGCACGCGCCGGCGAGCTGAACGTCTTTGCCGGAAGACTGGACTCGCCATCCACAAAGAAATTTACAATGCTGCAAAGCGAAGCGTGGCAAAATGCATTTATGAGGCTAAAACATCATACCTTCAGGGCCAAATAATTAATTGCACCTCCTCCAAAAAGCTTTTTGCCATTTGCAATAAAATGACTGGATCAAAGACAGCAACACCACTGCCTACTGCCTACTGCCTACCCTGCTTCACTGCTGCCGCAAGTTTTTAGTGATTATTTCACCAGCAAGATATCGGACATTCGATCATCATTAGACTCGGCGTCGGCGCTTGACAGCATCTCCTGTGATGTCCTCCCAGGATGTTCCATGACCAAGTTCCTACCAGTCTCTGAGACCGATGTAAAAGCGGTTATCCTAAAAGCTAAAGCAACAACCTGCGAGTTAGATCCGATGCCCACGAGCCTTCTGCTCGAGTGCCTAGATACTCTACTTCCTGCCATCACACATATTGTAAATGTCAGCCTGTCGTCAGGTGTTTTCCCATCTCTGTTCAAGAATGCGGTGGTGAGGCCACTTCTAAAGAAATCCACGCTTGATGTCAATGTGCTAAACAACTACCGCCCAGTCTCCAACTTGTCTTTTCTCTCTAAGATCATAGAGAAAATAGTTTTGACACAGCTCTGGGCCTATTTACAAGACCACCATCTTCTTCCACAAGCTCAGTCGGCATATAGACCTTTCCACAGCACTGAGACCACTCTTATTAAAGTAACAACAGACATATTATCTGCTCTTGACAGTGGTGATGTTTCTCCATTAACCCTACTGGACCTGTCTGCTGCATTTGACACTATAGACCACTCTCTGCTTCTTCACAGACTCCACACCCTCTACGGGATTTCTGGACCTGCCCTCTCATGGTTCAACTCCTATCTCACTGATAGGACCCAGACTGTGGTAGTCGATGGTCAGACATCTCGCCCTGCTTCACTTTTCTGTGGCGTTCCCCAAGGCTCAGTACTTGGCCCAGTCCTGTTCATCCTGTATACTAAACCACTTTCATCTTGCATCCGGTCTCACCAGGTGTCTCATCAGTCCTATGCAGATGACACGCAGCTTTACTGTTCTATTCCACTGGCTGAGTCTCACTCTGCTATTAGCTCTCTAGAAGCTTGTATTAGTGATGTCAAGGGCTGGATGGTGAAAAACAAGCTTAAACTAAATGATGATAAAACGGAAGCCCTCTTGTGCCATAGAAGAAGACATCAACCTTCACTAGTCAGTCTGCCCAATCACATCAAGGTGGGCGACAGCAACATCACCTTCACGTCATCCGTTAGGAATCTGGGATTTATTGTCACCGCAGACATGACCCTTGATAAACATGTTACAGCTGTCTGTCAGTCTGCCTACTATGAGCTCCGTAAGATCAGTGCCATCCGTCACTTTCTCTCTACACGTGCCACCAACACTCTTGTCTGTGCGTTTGTTCTTTCACGACTTGACTACTGCAACTCCTTGCTGGCAGGCTGCCCCTCATCCCTCATTCAGAAACTCCAGAGAGTACAGAACTCCGCTGCACGTCTGGTACTTAGAGCAAGGAAACGGGACCATGTCACTCCTCTCCTTCGTTTCCTACACTGGCTACCCGTCCGTTCTCGCATCCAGTACAAACTGTCTGTGCTGTGTTTTAATTTCTTTGCTGGCTCCTGTCCTGACTATTTCTCTGAACTTCTCATCCCTTACTCTCCGGCCAGACAACTCCGCTCTTCCTCTGACAACCGTACTCTGACTGTTCCTGTCACCAGAACAACAACATATGGTCACAGGACTTTTGACTACTGTGCTGCAAAACAATGGAACTCTCTTCCTTTCCATATCCGCCACCTTCCTACAATTGAATCCTTCAAATCTGCACTGAAAACGCACCTCTTCCTTGAGCACTACTCCTAGTCCACAATGCTAGTCCTTACCCCCCCTTCCCTCTTGCTACTTTACCCATCACTATTTTTCTCTGTTCCTGTTACTTGATGCCTTTTGTTATCTGTTTTTGTCAGTACTGTCGTTTTCTTTCGTCCCCTGTGTTCTGTATCTACTTAGTCCACGTCTCTTCCCCGTTTTAAGCGCTAAGAGCATACTCTCTACGAGTGTGAATATGCGCTATAAAAATCTTCACTATTATTATTATTATCTTTTAAACGTGTTTTAAAGACACACCTATCTTCCTGGAGCATTACCCTTAAAAATAGTCCAGACACTGCTATAGTCCATCTTCAAACTTCCCTACTCGTCTTCTTCTGCAGAATCACGATACCCTCAGTTCCTGTTACCTGATTCCTCTTTGCGTTTTCCATTTTTGTTTTTACTAGTCATCTTTTATCGGCCTTCATTACTGTTGTTTATCCTTCCATCCTTCGTATGTTGTCGACATCTCGTTATCGTCTCAAGTACTTAGAGCACACTTCTTCCGAGATTTAGTATGTTATTATTCCCGCCTTTATGAATATTATTATTAAATCTCCTTGTCGGCCTCATGATTCAGTTGCACAGTGATGTGTACCTCATTCTTCAGAGCAGATGTAATGGAGGGCAAGGAGAGATTTGGCTCCACATACAGCACCTTAGACTCAGTAAACCACTTTAAACTCGTAGAGACAAGTCATTTTGTAATTATTATTCAATTCGTGCAGTTGCGTAACCGCGGTAAGTGGCTTGCTTTACAGTAGTGTATATACACATGTACCTGACATAGCAACAATTGTTCAAAATCGTTACCGTATAGAGCAACAGTTGATGATGCTGTCCAAATAAAGATTAGTAGGCCCCCAAATCCTGTCATGTTTGCTCCATTTCACAGCATTGTCCTGCTGACAGAAAGAAAACAACCCCAGCTGAGTTATGTTAGCTACATACTCATGCTGATTTTATAGAGTAGATAATATATTTTGTGTTTGCATGAGGAGATTAGTGACCCCATGATCACAAATATTCAAGGAACTCGTCAAGATCGTCATTGAACATTTTGTGGCCGTTACATGTTCCACTGCCATTTCTGCACTTTGGTCCGTTTCCTTGTAATCAAGATATAAGTCTGTTGAATATATGTCTGATATCCCGATTCACTAGTAGCTGACAGCAGCCGCATGAATAAAGTGGATGTCTGCTTCAGAAACATTATTCTCAGTAACAAATATGGCTGCTGCCATCCAAAGTATTTGCGAGTCACGGAAACCTGTCCATGGGTGCATGTATTATTATGAGTATTATTTGTTCACATATGTTGCCGCATGTATCTGTAGCTGATAAATGTAAGTGGAGATGGTCAAACTGTTATTTCTGTCAACTTTAAAAATTATTTCAAAAAACCCGGAAGCTAAGGTTTCAGGTATAATGTGGCTCATATTTTATACATATATATATATAAACACACACATACATTAACACACGCACGCACGCACGTACTAACACATACACAAATTATGTAATAAAAGTCTCATTGGAAGTAAATGTGAACATACACTCAAGGAACGATGGACTTACCGAAGAAGAAGAAAGAGCCGGGCAAAATAAACTGCGAAACAACTGAAGGTAAACACGGGCGGTTTTGAATGAAAGTACATTTCTCTTACTGATTCTTTCTTTACGAAGACATAGATCCCTTAGAGTAAATAAAAACACTTTATAACTTTCAAGCTTACTTTTCAGTTGTCGTTGTCTTGGTCCTGGTGCGGTCGTCTGTAAATGCAGTCATGACGAACAGGAAGCAGGAAAATACAGTGTAGACACGGAACTTAACTCAATAACATGCTTTTATTTAAAGGCAAGCTGTGAGGTAGTAGTCCATGAAGGATGGATAGTCATTTCATTATCACTGTTATTGTCAGGAATAATGTGTGACCTTCCGGTTAAAATGATGCTATCAGCATTGTAATCATCTTCAAAGACAGTTACAAGCCGCTTTCAACAAATTTCATTCACTGGTCTCTAATGTACCGTATATTTGCTATACTGTTTTCTCTTTGATGTCCAGTCACATACAGAGATTGTGTAAGACGAGCTCTGATACTATTACCTTTTGTCTACAGAAGATGCCCTGTACTGTCATGGCAGTGTCTACTCTCTCAGAGCTGACAGACCAGATGCAACATCTGTGAAGTGTGTCGCAAAGACAAGTACCGACATTACTTTGTTTAGCAAAAGGTCTGGCTGCTCGGGAAATTCTTTCCGGAATTTAAATGAATTGCTTTCGAAAGCAATAAAACAATTTACTATGAAACGAAAGTTTGGAAGAAATAGTTAATTTCCTCTCCACAGTGAGTTTTTATGTTTTACAATGGCCCAGTGGCCACAATCAAGGACGAAAATGTCTCTTTTTTTTGGTTTATATCTCTACCCCTATCCTCCTCTCCCCACCCGTGTGTTTGCGCATGCGTGCTTACGAGATGCTAGGATAGATATGTGAAAGATAAACTCTTTCGACTAAAGTGACTAACGAACCTTTTTCTCAGTCAAAAGGTATACCATGCCATTTTGGGAGGTCAAATTGTATGTGATTTTATCAGCTGCACATAGTCCACTCATTAAGTTGTGTCTCATTTTAATGTTTGCTAACCGAAAGTTGATAAAACAAACGTCTCGTGTAACAATTTTATTCTTCTTTCTTTTACTTAAAGCAATGTAAGCTCAGCAGAATAACTACTGTTGTAGTGTTGTGTACTAAAAGATCCATCCATGTTCACACATTAAAACTATCATTCCAATGCAATACAGTTATCTTGGCAACCACATCTGACAAGTACTGTTTCTGTCCCTACACCATCCACATATATGTACACACCTACACATATACATAATATTTAGAACTATGGTCACATGTAAAAAAATATGCTATAAGTTTTTGTATACCAAAACTACAATTATTTGATTAATGCTTTTTTTCTTTGCAGTTCGTTTAAACTGCAATCGCGCTATAAGAATACTTGGTAAATGTTCACTCATGTGAATTCATGATATTTCCTCGATTTTCAAATGTGTGTCGATTCATATCTGGCAATGAACTGAAAGCTGAAAAATGAATGTTACAACGGTCGATGAAAAAATGTTACTAGAACAAAAAGCCTATAGCCATGGAAAACTGGAATTTTAAGTGGAATGAGGAATGTGGAGTTAGGCAGGTCTGCTGGACGCAAGAGAAATAATCACCTGTTGTTTATCAAGCATAAAATCTACATCTTTGGGCGTAAATTTCTCTGAAAGAAAACTACCAGAACCAGCAGCATCGCGAAATATTCTTTATAATACGCTGCCACTAGGACCATCTTGTGTCTCGTGCATTACTCTCGTGACTCTTGACGAGTTTTTTTGAGACTGTGCACCAAGAGTTCGTTGTCTGAAAAGATATGCGACAAAGACCCTTTCTGCGCCAGGACCGATACACTTCAGTAGGTAGATAAAAATCTCCTGGTTATAGTAGTTTTCTCCTGCCTTTTGAAGAGGTAGAAACTTGGTACTGCAATAAGCCTCTAGATTCGCGTACTTCACATCATACTGCACCTCACACAGTTCTAACCCCCCTGCAAGTCAATGATCTGTTTTCGACCTTTAACCATTTCTGTCCTCACATGCAACGACATGTCCCATATGGACATGTCTTGGAATGTTTGCGTCCTTCCAATTATACAATAATTACACGATGAGTACACAGTGAGTCACATGGTGATTATTGTGTCGGGAGATTGCTGTAGATGTTGCTAGAGTCCCGCAGTTCTGAGCCATCAACACCTCTACAGTTGTTGGGTGTGGTGTTGCCATACAGCGGCTCCTCTTCTGTGTTCACCGGTACTTGGACATTTCTGGACGTCTTCTCCTTCAAGGACCCGGCTACACACTGGACATTTCCGTATGTGTTTTCATCCGAAGACACAGCTACATAATGTGACGAGGGGTCAAACATCGTTGTCTCTTCTTCCTGATCATCAAGCTGGTGTTGCACGCAACGGTAAAGAAATTCATACTGATCCTGGAAAGAGGAGAAACATTGATAAATTATTCTTTTCCTGTAGTTAACAGACAACACTAATTAGTAAATCACTATATTAACCATGTGCGTGCGTGTGTGTGTGAGAGAGAGAGATGGGGTGATATTCAGTTTCAGTTTATTATTCTTTAACGCGGGATATTAAGGAAAGGGCATTAGGAAAACCAACAAAGAAGTTTCACCAAGTAATTTAGTCATTAGTACAAGCTCTATATTAAAACTTACAGACAGTTGCGTTTATTATACATGTGGCATCAAATTGTGACCTCACAACCACATCGAGACATACTCGACTTACATAAATAGTTTTCTTACACTCTTACATCGCCTGTCTGAGTAATGTTTTAACAAATTGAGACATTCTTTTAAGAAAATAAAGAATGAAACAGGATTATGGGTGATTTCCATAGTAACGTGGTACTATTTCACAGAGCAGCAAGATGTTCACATTTAAATAAAGAAAGAAGTATATCAAAAGATATAGTCAGTGGGGGTCTGTGTGCAGCCGTACGGCAGTTATACAAACCAGACATCCAACGTTTTGTCGTCGAGGACTGCGCATGTGCGGTGTGACGTAGCTGACCGCGACTTTGCCTTCCATCTTCAGTCGCTCCAGTACCGCATACAACACACAAAACACTCCGCTCCGTGTGTGTCCGTCCCTGTGACACACCAAGGGTAGGAAAAGGAAAAAAATGGAAATGGACTATAAGAACGTGAAATAAGCCAAAAGGAAGAACGTAGAAATGGTAAATAAGGAAGAATAGACGAGAGAATAAAAGGAAGAAAATAAAATAGAAACTGACAACAATAAGAATAGACTGCTTACAAGGAATAAGAGATAATTACAGAAGGTTGGACCAGAGGAAGTGAAAGGTTAACGGATCGGACTGTAGTGTGGAAAGGAGTATTAATAATAATTGGATTTATAGCGCATTTCCTCACATGGAGGCAAGCTCGGTGCGCTTTACAAGATGTTATGGGTAGTAGAGCGAGTGATGCCGTATGACAGAGAAGGGCATCACAATCAGGTTATCACACAATCACACTTGCACACTGAACTTTGCCAGGAAAACGAAAGAACACAGAGAAGTGAAGGAAGTAACAGACTGCAGTATGTGTTTCCCGACCGGAAAGCATGTAGCATCCCTCGCTGTACGGAGAGACAGAGACAGTACATTTCAGTCAATGACACTGACTACGGCCAAACTTCTCCACTCTGATACGATGGACAAGTTTTATCAATGCTAGGAGGCTAATTTTAGAGGCTTCTTAACCAAAAATCTGTTGAATCAAAAATCGTGATATTTGCAACTTTGGAAAATAAATAAGGGAACAGCATTGCTTTTTGCACAGTTTATTTCTCTCACCCGTACATGCACGGTGATGGGAAGGAGAGACAGATATTTTAAAGGGTTATAGCAACTTAGCCACACTGTATTGGAAGATCACAGAAAGGCTGACCTGCAGTGGACAAGCACGGGTCTCTGTGGCTCCGGATGAACAGTTTTCACTATCGCCACAACTGTGGACACGTACTCTGCCGTCAACAGAGAGTCTGGCCACCTGGAGCACGTGATGTGCGTGACCTCGTGCCATGTTTCTCTAGTGGGGTCAACGCTCTTCCGCTGAGAAACACGTCAAGATGTCAGAGATGTAAATACTTCCATCTTAGAAATATTATACAATGTAGTACACTCAATTAGAATACAAAAATAGATGAATTAAGTAACCTAAAAAAAAAACATCCTTGCTTTTGTGAGGTATGTTTTCAGGGCTGTGTCCATCATCTTCCTCCTGATATATCCTTCCCCCATCCCTCTAAAGGGTTAAGTAAACATTCAACAAGGAAAGTAACCAGCGACACAAGGTTATCAAACTGGCAAGTGTACTCGGTTTCTCCTTTCCCGAAATAAAAAAAAATTAAAATTAAAAACAAAATCTGCATGTGGAGGTAACAAACGTTGTCGTCGCAAGAGCCAGTGTATTTATTCATGCATGTGTGCGCATAAAACACACGAAGGTCAATGTTTAGTCCTTTCTCTCCTTCTCTCCCCCTGTGTGTGTGTGTGTGTGTGTGTGTGTGTGTGTGTGTGTGTGTGTGTGTGTGTGTGTGTGTGTGTGTGTGTGTGTGTGTGATATTGAATGTCTTATCGCAAACATATGCAGTGCTTTATCTGCGCCATCTTACGCTGTTGAGGTTGTACTGTCCAGGCAGGTAAATGCGAAGGGCACGTATGGTCATGACATCATCTTCTTTGATGCCCAGCAGCTCCACTCGATATGGAGTGAACTTGACACTCGACCCTTTGGTTTCGGGCCAGTAGGAAACCCCCTGGTGCAAAAAGCAAGAGCGAAGCAAAAACGTTAGTTCACTTATGGCCTTTGGTGCATACACCTCAAGCTGCTTGAAACCCGATACTCAAGGCCCAACTAAGTTTGAAGTATAGTACATTATATTTCATTAATACTCCATAAGCAGCGAGAGTCTTAAAAATAAGGCACAAGCAGGCATCACTGACATCTAGTTAAGATCTGTGTGTCACTTACCTGCATTAAGAAGTAACCGTGTTAAAGCCATCAGTTAAACATAAGAGAATTCATAAAACAAACTTGTATTGAGGCCGTCTATGTAGAATCAAAGACATTGGGAACAGATGGAAATAGACTGAATTTATTACTTCTTACTTGGTTTCCTTCTGTCGAGTCCAGACAGATGATGGCGGTGGCTTGATGCTGAAACACCATCGACAGAAAGTCGACAACTTTGCCCTCTAGTGGACTGTGAGCTTGAATAAATGCTTGGCTTTGCCTGTAGCTCTGAAAAATTGAAAGAAACTGCTCTCAATTAATTGTACTATGTTTCATGATATTTTAATATTATCATACTACATATAAGTATGGTTATGTAAGTGTGCAGCTTAAAATACAGCCAGTCGGAAGCTAAGCTAATGCTTAGGAGCAGAATTTCTTAGTCTTAGTTCTTAGCCACTTCAGTCAAAAATGTTTAGTCATTTTGCAAAAACAAAATGCTAAACTGTTCTCCAACACTACTAAAGAAACACAGTAATCTGTCAACTTTAAATAATCATCAAGGTTGTCTTTGGAAAAAAAGCAGTTGATTTGTTTTGCCAAACATAAAAACGTTGGTTGATACCCCGGAGTCTGACTAAACGAACATCGTTAACGCTGCAGCTAACACCTCGTAGAGCAATAATATGCATAGGAAGAAAAATAGCCTTTGTTATATACATCAATGGAATAATAATAATAATAATAATAATAATAATAATAATAATAATAATAATAACAAGATTTTTATAGCACAACATAACGGGGGTTGACCTCAAAACTGTGTTTGGACATTAACACTTTGTGCTTATAAATTCAATTTTTCTCTTCATCTGACTTCCTGATAGGGTATCCACCAGACCCATTTGGTGTTCTTTTACTTTATCTGACTTGTGTCGCTGTCTGGAGTTATTGTTTGAAGTGTTTGTTTACCCAGAATACCCCACTCACTGATTGGAAGACGGCGTTGACGTAGACAGAAGAGAACTTGCCGTCTGCGCTGAAGACTGGAACTCGGTGTACATCCCCTGAGAGAAAATGGTAGAGCAAAGTTTAGGTGACACGTTCCTCTTACTCCACCTTCTTTCTACGTCTGCTTTTAAAAGACAGGTTAAACGATTTTCTTGCTGATTTCCCACAATAACCGTTTAGAAAAATCAACATCATTTTTGTTTAACGCAGCTTAAAGCGACTGACAAAAATCTAACTGCTCCCTATGTGATTATCAACTTTGAGAAGCGTGAGTTGTATTCACAGTGCTGCTAAAAATAGCCGGCATTTACTGACTTGGTAGCTCCATGCCATCAGATGTTGCTCCTGTGTCGTTCTCTGTCTCCTCGGCTACTATATTTCCTTCCTTTGGTGGAGCAAGACATAATTGAAGTTTCTGAATTTGAAGGAACCAGAAACAACGTATAAGATTTTTGGTGATTCTTGCTTTTCTTTGTGGGAGGAGCTTGTACAGTCAGAGACTGATAAATGATTCTGACTGACGAGATGCCACGTCTGACTAAAACTAAAACATGAAGTCTTAGGAGATCGACATTATATTAACAGTTTTGAAATTAAAACTCAAAATGCCGCTGTCAAGATTATTACTGGACACAGTATATGATCTCTCTGAGATCACACGCTTCATTCAGTTAAATTCTGCAGTGGGTGTTCCAAACTCACTCGAAATTCCTCTTCAATTAATCTCTTTCCGTCTCTGTCTTCCAACAAATAGGACAGGTTAAAGTCTTTTATCGGCACCGGAAGTGGCGTCATTAAATTTGCCGCTAACACCTCGTAGATGAAAATGTACTGCGCCTGCCCATCACATCAACATTGTTAAATAAATCAGATTCAGAGTTAGAGAACGTGGTAACTAAATTGAATATTTTCAAAAACTTTTTATCTTCCCTTTAAATGCAAACAGCAACATATTTACAGTTAGTATCTTATCAAAGAGGGACATTGCACCCGAATCAACAGATGAATAACAGTCGGTGGTGTATATCTCAGCCTGTGAGACCTTCTTAACCAGAAACATTGTCAAATATGATTAATCTGGCCTCACAAGAGTCATATGCAAAGTAATGTCTAGGTCATGTACAAGGTAATGTCCAGCTACACCATCATTTATGAGGCTGACAATTTGGGAGGCGTACCAAAGTCTGCACCATGCTGATCCGCTGTTGTCTGAGGTTCCACACGCACCTGAAGACGTCAACACTGTCCTCGCACTCGGCGCGCGACAACTGGATGTCCAGAGCGAGAAATGTACCAGTGCGCCCGATCCCAGCACTTTCTTGGGGGTAAAGATGTTGGAAGGGAGAGAAATTGAACTTAAATTTAAAATCCAGTCAGAAAATACTCTCGTTATCAAATAGAAACTACACTAAAAAACGATGTAGCTTATAACGAAAGGCAGTATATACACTAATATTTTTTCAAGGCCATAACTACAGTCTCCTTGTCGGTACAATCAGTCACAATGGTGTATAATAAAGTACGATAACATACATAGACATATAAAATAGATACTGCTACATACACTTTTAAATCGTGAAATATTGTTCTACACACTGACGTGAGTGCCATTACATGTTTGATAGACAATTAGTACATATACAGACACATAATCAGACAAAGTATTTAGAAAGACTTTGGTCCAGCTGCATCTGACGCACCTACAGTGAACGATTGTCGGTCCGTTTGTAAGCGCGGCCTGGTGCACTTTGTATCGGAAGTCGAGCAGAGACCAGGGAGATGCCGGGGCATAGTTGTCTGGCCAGGCCGTGTAGTGGAACATGGCTACTCTCCTCGTCTGTCCCTCCTGCAAGTTCACTAGGTTATGCTCACTCAGGTCATTGCTGAAAAAAAGCTCCTTGGCACCTTCACTTAAATGCATAAATCTGTTTTTTCTTCCACAGCAGTGCTGTAACATTTACAGGCTTCTTAAAAGATTTTCACTCTCGTTCTCGCTTGAACATAAATGTTGTTACTAATTAATTATGATTGGGCTCTGCTTAAGCAATGTTAACTTTCGTCATAGATAAAAAAAAGATGGATGATAAAGCAGGGACGATGATGTCTGTGTAGTATGGTGACAATCAGAAAGCTCATGAGAGGATATTGTCTCGACATGACACCTACCCTCTCCAAGATCAGTTCACGGACACAGTAGTCAGCCAGCGTCGTGAGCTTTGACACAGTGACCTTAATGCTCCCGACACAAAGGGAGTCCACGCCTTCTGCCGGCCAGTACTGCTCACACTTGAACTGTTAAGAGAGTGTTGCCGACTATACTTTTAAACTGATCAGTGTAAATAGTAGAAAAGTTCTACAACCCAGCTTTAGCAAGGGTAGACAATCTGATAAGCGAGGTCGTCTCCTAACTGTTCAGTAGTTGGGGTGTACGAATTTTGTTCCACCGCTTTTTTTTTTTTAAGTAGTGATAGCGTTTGTTGATTAATTAATTTATTTTTATAATTATGCTTGCTATCATCACGTTTATAAAAGTTGCTTCCGTGGATGGCAGGTGTAATTCAGGGTACGTACCCGTCCCATCTCTACTGTGTTGGTCAGCATGACGATGCACGGACAATCAACGTCCCACACCATCCTTAGAAAATCGGCGAGAGTTTTTTCCATGGGACCTGCGGAAAAGTAACTCAACATATAATAAAATAACATCATGTTTCTTCTTCGGCTTCTAGTTTTTAGTTTCGGGGTCTTTTACTTTCGGTCAAGAGGTGGGAAAATTACAGACTGAAAGTTTCAGAGAAATCATTGAATGCAATTATTTCAAAACTGAAACTGCACTCTCCTTTATTTTAAAAACATTTAGAATTTATTATCCAAAAGGTCTTCTGTGATTGGACGCAGAGTCGTACAAGCTGGATGCTAAGGCTAACTTAACAGCTAAATTACTAATATTTTATCGTTAGCATCCCCAATATGCTGTACCAGATCTTGAAATACTAGAGTTTGTGTGAGTATATTCCCCAATATGCTGTGTGATGCTGTAACAGGTCATATCCCATCTTAAGAATTTTTAAAAAATCAATCAAATGTTTCTTACCTTGTGCTGCGATATACTGTCTTTCCTCTTTATAACCCTGCAAAAGTACGTGGTTGATATTTGAAAGAATTAAGAAAATAACTGACATCCAAACACCTTTCCAATGAAACGGCATACAGTATTCTTTTTACTATTATCTGTATGTAAACAAAAAACAAGGAACACAAACTAGAAAAAGTAGTTTATTCCGTGACCGATCTTTTCTTTATTTATTGAATTTTTATTCAGCGTCAATATTAAAAATTTGTTCATTAATACGTGAAGCGTTGGCGTCCACCTATGCGAGAAAACAAAAATAAAAATTAAAAAAAATAATGCTTAGATTACGGTTGCCTCTGTGTAGTAATTATTTGTTCCACTAGTGTTCTCACTGTTCAGTCTGGTGCGTTCATTAATAATAAAGTGTGTGAGCTGCACTCATTAGGAGGTTGTATAGTAGGAGGACTTACATCAATGTAGCAGGCGTTGTAGTAGTCACTGGTGGGATCGTCGGGGAGCGGCGCCAAGCGGACACGAGAATGATCGTCTGTAAACGACAGCAACACAAGCCTCTGAGACAAACATTTGTGTTTACATTGACCTTCACATCCTTAACACAGTCATGCCGTGAGATTTTGCTCTTCAAGTCAATGATTTAAAGTGTTGCTCTACAAATTGCGACACAATCAGAAAAACAATCGAAATGACAGACTAAAAGAAATAAAGAGAAACAAGACTTATTAAAAATGAAAGAGAAAATAAAGAAAATGAAATCTCTGTGTGGAGATTTCATGATGAAATTAAGAGATCGGCTTTGAAGGACGAACTGCTGTGTGTTTTATTATCATATTGTACGTTTTTAGGGTGGTTGATAGGAGGGTTGTTTTTAGGGAGGGAGTGGGGTGATTTGGGGGAATTCTATCGGGAATTAGGTACACATATGGGTAAATTGTGTGGGTACACATATGGGTAAATTGTGTGGGTACACATATGGGTAAATTGTGTGGGTACACATATGGGTAAATTGCGTGGGTACACATATGGGTAAATTGTGTGGGTACACATATGGGTAAATTGTGTGGGTACACACATGGATAAACTTCTCGATAGCGGTTTTTCCTGATGTTCTCTGGTAACGTCGCTGCCTTCCAGCCCGCAATTTTGCCCACTGGTAGCAGCTGAAAAAAACCCAGTAGGAGTCAGAGCATTTCCTCACATAAGAGTTCTAATATCGGCATAAAGTCTAAGTACATAACACCTTTCTCTTGTCTAGATGCAAGTCAACAAACATCATTATGCAAAGAAAACGTCAAAGCCTCAAGTTATGAATTTTCCGAGATGTAGAAATCTGAAAACAGGTCTCTACTGTCCTTACAACTGTAGCCCCTACACCTAATCCTACTCCCACCCCTACTCCTACCTCCAGATCATTCACACAAAATGTGTTTACTGCTGTTCTGGCAAAGTTAAGATGAACTCGCAGTTTGGTGGAAAATACACGACATTCTAATGGACTAGTGAAAAGTACACGACAGTTAGTGGACAAGTGAGAATCGCCAACTTCTATGTCGACTAGTGAGAATCACGTGATACTCTAGTCGACTGGCGAGAATTAAATGATACTCCACTCGTTTGTCGGCGCCACGCTTCATGCACTTTCTGGTCTGTTATGGAAATAACTGTAGAACTGATGCCATGCCATGGTCTGGTTTGCACGAACAGACAAAACTTTGCTTAGGTGACGAATTACTAAAGCTGATTATAAAACCTTGTAAGCTTTTCCGGTTTAATCTTCCTCACACATGAAAGTGTAGAGTTACAAATAATGATGATGTAACGCACCCCGCGCTCCCTGTTAAAAAGCCTGGGCTCTGCCATCCACTTCGCCACC
Source organism: Marisa cornuarietis (assembly GCA_004794655.1). NCBI lineage: Eukaryota > Metazoa > Mollusca > Gastropoda > Architaenioglossa > Ampullariidae > Marisa > Marisa cornuarietis. Next base: position 164,838 of record SMMW01000055.1, on the reverse strand, counting down.
CTTGCCGGCAGCTCCTCGAGAGACACAAGCGTGTTGGGCGAGCTGTCGCGAAAGACGACGTTGTAGTAGCCCTCGTTGTCCAGCTGGTGACCTGACGATGGCGGGGTTCCACCATGCATCAGCTCCGCTTCACATGTGCTCACTGAAGCAACAAGGCAATTCATTCATTCATTCATTCATACGTTCGTTCATTTTTACTTAGTAATTTTGACCGTGTATCGAATAAAGTCTTTTATGAAGGGTAAGTGGACGTAATAAAGCTTCCAGAGAATACTCCGATCGGCTGGTGGTACTAAAGTGATAAAAGATGACGACACTGATGAAAAAGATGAGTTTATAGAAGCTATCAAGCTATCTTGCTAGTCAGCAGCATGTACTTGGCTTCTTAAGGAAAAGGGGGATAATCGAGATCGAGTTTCAGAAATTGTACATCTTTTTTTTTTAAACTGAGGCCTGTGTTTTGTTTCACGGTATAATATTTTGCTAAAATCCAACGCATTTTCTATATGACTGGATTGAGCTGAACAGATAAACATCATCAAATACTTCTACAGAAAAGGATCAAAACTAGGACAGGAAAGCTCATTCCTCTAAATGAGTTTTGTCCCTTCGCTTAACAGGCTGAGGGGATCGGTTCTTCTTGATTTTGTTTATGTTTTGCGTTCGTGCTTCGATTTGGATAAAAGTGCAGGACCTTCATGTTTACATGTGCTTCTGATGCGTTTTCTTCCTCTTCTGGTTTACAGCTGGACTGTATATAATGTTATTTTGACGTGCAAATTGTTTGGATCTATTGGCTGGATTCCACTCCGCCATCCTTCACTCGCTTCGGCAGCGACCTTGAGTTGCAGTGAATAAACTGATGTGACGATCACCTTTTGCAGTTTCTACATGATAATATTTCTTCATATTCTCAAGATTACTCAATATCTTCTCAGTATTCTCCTGATAGTACCAACCTTTATTCTCTGGAGTCGTTACCGTTAAATCTGCAGTGATCTCCCTTTACTGCCGGAACGCAGTGAGTCTTCGCATTGTTCTTCCTTCTACGTCTTTGTGACTATTTTGTGATCTTGTTCAGCGCAATGTGTCCGCCTTTGGCTGAGATATTGTGCTTTAAAAATTCTCACATTATTATTTATTATTATTAACAGATAGTCCTGATCTCCCATTGAAAGCAGCCGATTAATTCCACCCTTTAAATAAATCAAATCTCGCTTTTTATATTGGGTACTCACATTCATCGAGAGACTCAAAACTCGCCCCCCGCCTGCTGGAAGTGGCACGCCCCCTGGTGACAGCCGTGTCTCCAGAGGAGGTTGCGTCCCTGGAGAACAGCGCCATGAGCTGAGGCCGCCTACTGCTGCCGCGGAGACTTTGTCTCGGGCTCTCGGCCCCCGACGTTTCCGAAGAAGTGAAAAGTTTTTGAGAGACAACCTTCTCTCGCTTAGATGATCTTAAAGCTCCTTCGTCGTCAGGGGACACAAGCCTTGAGATACGAAAATCTTATTAAGTTAATCCCCGTTTGCTAATCCAGTTTAACATCTGCAGAGTCTCATACATTCTGGGCTTAAACTTCTAACTGGTATTTATTTATTTATTTATTAAAAGTGTCCTCCTTGCAAACATTTATTTCCTACAAAAATGTTGAAACAAAACAGTTATTGAAGCCAGAGACCAGCACGAAAAGTTGCTTCAGACTCATTGGATTCTATCAATCGCAGTTGTTATTGGTGATGACTTTGCCAGAAGTCAAACGGACAGACAGAAGAGGAGAACAAGAGGAGAACAAGAGGATTCTTACCCGCTGTGCTCGTCCATCTCAACAGTTTCGCGTTTCTCTGTCAGTCTTCGTCGCGGAGGCTTCGCCGGTGACATGGAGTTGGATCGCTTGCACGTGAAGTCCGAGTTGGGCCTGTTGAGTGGCTGGAGAATATTGTTTGCGTTGTCCGGTGAATCCATTAATAAGCTGATAGGAGTGACACTGTTCACACCAGTCTCCCGTTTGGATTTTGGTTCTGGATTTCTCTTTCTGTTGAGTTGATGAAGTTTGGAAGAAGCGACAAAATCAACTCTATAAACTCACGGACAACTCACAAGTCATTTGCTTTTGTTTTATACCATCGACCAGCTCAACTGAGATTACAAATGGTCTATAAAAGAACGTTTTCTCTGAAACACAGTACCACAGAGTATCAACTGTATTGCAGCGAATTTTCACAATAAATATCAGTCCTTGTTATATACAGTGTTGGGTCCCTGATCTGAAAACAACTTTTTCTACCTGAAGATATTTTCGTCCCTACACTTTTAGAATCAAACGATAGGGTATACGGGTGTATAACTCACCTCATCCTCCACACAATAAGAGCAGTAATCAGCAGTAATATTAGGAAGAGCACGCCTACAGTCGCACCAATTATGATGTTTTGATTGTCTGAAAGTGAAAAACCAGATGGTTGACATGTCACAGCTTGAGGCAAGATGCTTTAGAATACAGTCAGGTCAGGATTTCGCTCTTCGCTAAAGTAACCCTTGTCAGCTGCTTCGATCGTCTCTCGTGTCATCATCAACTTATCTTCCCTCCCCCACCCCACCAACCTCAGACTACCTTAGGACAAGGAAATAAGCTAAAGTTAAGCTAAGTGCATCATTCAGACGTGATCAAGGAGGATTGTCGAGTATCACTGTTCATATTTAACAAAATACTTCTTGAAATCGTATCCTGATCCGTAATTTTGAGTAAATGTCGTTCGTATGAGTGACATAGCATTTTAAAGGGCAAGGCTTGTCAGAAGACAAGTTCTGCTTAACTCAGAATTTCTATTAACAATCGAGCTTGAAACACCAATGTAGGTAGGTACGTGGAGACGACCATATTAGCCATTACATTCACGTCTTCAAGCACACGCCCACACACACATGCGCCCGTGCGTTTTGGTTGGTTAGTTGATTAGGTGATTTAGAGGTAATTTCACACTATAAAAGGAGAGGGAGGAGTAGAAAACCCCCTGCCGGCCAGCCCTGAATATAAGTGTCATGCACAGAGAGTTGCCCGAGACGAGTTCTGAACCCCGAGCCTCTCAATTCAGTGCTGACAATCGAGTGTCTTTACTGCCTTACTACCGAGCGCCCCAAATTGTATTTTGGCTTGGCTTGACTTCCCTTGACTTGCCTTGCCCTTCAATATACTCATACCATCATCTGTAGGGTTGTCTCCCATGATATCCTCACTGGTGCAGGTGTCGCCACCGTGTCCGTCTGTGCAGCCCTGTGTGCACTTTCCAGACACAGCCTCACACGTGCCGTTCAAGCAGCCGATGCTGCAAGTGAAGCTACAGTTGTGTCCGAAGAAACCCGAGTCACAGGCTACATGAGAAATAAGGTAGAATGTAACATGTCTGTCTTTACATGAAATAACAAATTTTTTATCGTCCAACGCTCTCTTTGTTGTACTTGTGTACTTAACGTTTATTTCTACCGACTCATTTAAGCTCATTCTCTCATCTTTCTTTCTCTCAAACGAGTTTTTCTGTGAGCAGCTCACCCCTACATTGTTCGAGATGAAGTTAATATTAAAGAACTTGGTTAAAGGCTTACATGCATATACGTAGTTTCAATGTGTAAAGAAAGACAGAAATATTTCTTCGTAAAAATTAATTTTCTAGAGATCTCAGACTGTACTAAGGCGTCAAAACTTTGACATAAATATCTATGGACATTCCTAATTTTCTCATATTTTCCTTGTGTCAGAGTTATCTTTATGACCTGTGTATGGGGATGTTTGTAGATTTGTATTTAGAGAACAGATTTGAGGTTTTGTTTCACTCATATGTTCAGGAATATTTTCTTGTACTCAGAAAACCAAGATGTAAAAAACTAAATGTAGCGCTCAGGTAGACTTAAACAACAGAGAAGGAACACCACTTAGAATGATACTTTTCGTGAGACTGATGCCTCCTACATATTTTCTTCATTCCTTCTAGATTTTCACAAGAGAAAAGCCAGAGACTAAATTTTATCATCTTTCGTTCATATTAAATTCAGTTTGTAAGTCTACTCACGACTAGAGCAGTTTGCTCCCTGCCAGCCAGCATTACATCCCTGAGTGCACTTCCCTGTTATGTGATGACACAGGCTGTTGGCGCAACCTTCACCACACTTCTTAGAGCACCGCCCGCCATAATAACTTGTAGGACACACTGGGCATCGACCACATATGACACGGAGTTAGGTGTGAAAATAATCATGATAACATTTTATTTTGATTAGCACTTGGTTATTTGCACGTCCACAATCACACAAACACCCCGCACACGCAACAATACACACACACACACACACACACACACACACACACACACACACACACACGTACACACCTTCCCTCTCCCGATGTTCAAACACAAAATCATTACCATCAATGCATGTGCCCAATACACGGGCATTCTCACACTCGTCTCCTCCCGATAATTAAAATAGTTACCATTTTCTAACATGTTAATTATAAACTGCGTGCGATAGTTACTTCGATGCCAAACCAGGTAGGAAAAGTGTGTTAGTGTGGCTTTCCTATTTTAGGAATATCCTATGTCTCGTACTCAAGGCAAAGTTCGCGAGGTACCGAGAGAGAAAAAAAAAGAGAGAACTCACGGCGATCACATTTGTCTCCCTCCCAGCCAGGTCTGCATCCTTTGCTGCATTCACCAGTGACATGATGACACATTCCTTGAACACAGGTGTCGCTACAGTTACTGCTGCACTGGAAGCCGTGTGTCTTAGACCCACAGGCTGCAAGGGAAGATAACTGTGTTAGCTGTGCCTCGCTCCCCTAAGGCGATGAACAGAAAATTAAGGGGATTTTTATACTTTTGGTCATAACCGATGACATGGGGGGAGAGGGGACACGGATTGTGACTTGCGGTTACTATGGTTACTCACTAGAGGTGACGTGGCGTACTCACGCTCTCGGCACCCAAGTCCTCGCCACCCGCTTTTGCACCCGCTGACAGGACACGACCCCCACATCTTCTCGCAGATTTCTCCACTGCTTTCGCAGTTACATCGCTCTTCGCATTCCCATCCATAGAAGTAGTCAAGGCAATCTGAAAATTACAAAACAAATGTAAGAGAAACTCTCATTCTCTCTGTGCCTTTCCTCCCTGTAAACGAGCGGGAAAGAGATAGTGAGAGAAAGGTACTTTTGTGGATCATGACAAAAAACCTTTATTGTAAACACAAAACGGATCTCGTCTAAACTTTTTTGTTATTTTTGTCACAAATATCTGTTTAAAAATTTACATATCAACAAATTACATTGTCATGTTTTCTTTAACATTTGAGCTTTTTAAAAAAAATGGCTGTGGAACATGGTACTAAAATAATTAGGATGGAAAAAGGTGTAAGGCTCTATGCATCAAAATTGGTGTGTTCGCCATTTTACAAAATATAAATCTTAGATTAGTTAGTCCAGCAACATCGCCCGGCAAATGAAGTTATTCTAGTAGAAGCTTATTTTAGAAGAGTTTCATCTTCATGTCTGTCTTTTACCTCCAAAGATGCGCACTTCACACAAAGTAAGTGGGGTTCCTCTACCCGGCAACCAGATTCTAACTTCAGTCGCATCCCCCGGTCGTTTCAAATTGATAGTCGTGATAGCTGGTACATCATCTTCTGTGTCTGTATACAAGTGTTGAAATGAGCCATTCAGTAAAGTAGCCCCAACCTCGAAATTGCGAAGTCGATCTGAATCTGCGACATAAAAAAACATTTCCTAATTTATGTTTTTTCTTACTTTTACTTGCCCCTTGCAGGACTATAATTTAAATAGCAGTACTGCACTGTGACACCAGGATAAAAAAAGGTGACTGAAATATTGTTTGTTTCAAACGTTTTGCTGCCTCTTTTTTCCCTTCATCTCCCCCTCACCCACCTTCACCTCTTTCTCACTCTCTTTTATCCATTTTCCTCTTTCTCTCTCTTACACACATACACACGCACACACACATAAGCGCGCACGCACACATAAACACACTGACATACAGACATACATACGAAACATTTAAGGGAGGTAGGATGTGACTGTTCAAATAAATGCTACCAAACTTTAACACAGAGTAAAAGATATTCATGTGATTTGTAAAAGTTGGTTCTGTTCCAGTAAGATTCTCAGGCAATCTTTACTGCATCGCCTCAGTCATCACATTAACATATCAGGTGATATTTAAAATGTTTTCTTCCTTATCAGTTTGTCTGTATGACACTCTATCTCACAAAGTGGACTGAAAGGTTAAAAAACAGACAAGAAGGTGGGTATTTTCTTACATCGCCCATCTCTGTTATGGACTTCGATTCTCCAGATGTTAAGGTTGTTTCCGAGAACCACTTTCCACCACGATTCCAGTTCCTTCCCACCACTTGTGCCCTTTGTATGAGTACATGACTGTGAGTTAGAGAGAACTCTGTTAGGGTTGCCATCCACCGCTTTTTCAGCCCCATTTTGATAATAGTATGTTTCTTCTCCTTGACTGGCATTTTTCTTCAGCGCCAGATTGCGACCTGGAACATGAAGCAGACATGAGAGGAACCTTAGGCATAAACGGACTGAATATGTTTATGTATCAACCGTGATGCATCAGTTTGATAATCTTATGCAAAAGTCTCTTAAAAAGCAGAAAACAAAAGCAGGAGAGAAAGAGAGATGGAGAGAGTGACAAAAGGTTGAATAAATGAGAGATAAACAAAACAGAAAATTAAGAACGAAAAACCATTAATGTTAAAAACGATCTCAGAAACACCACGTTTTTCGTCACCCGAAAAAAATCTCAGTTCAAAAAAGATGGAAGTCCTTCACACTTACCTCCTATAATGTACACCTCGCACAGAGCTAGTTGAATGTCCTGAGAAGTGGAGATTTGAACCCTGGACACCAAAGAAGGGGGACTCAGCGGGTAAACCAGCTCCGTGTCGTTCTTGTGCGCCTGGTGCGGGGCTACAAGTGTTTCTGTCTGGTCAACATCGTTGTAATAATGTACTGTCACATCCTCCGGCCCGGCCGACCCTGAAAGTATGAAGAAGAAAGAATATATTATTAACAGGCTTCTCCTTTGTTCTTTGAATGATAGATTGTGCAACTGTGCTGCGCTCTATTAAGCGATGTTATCACAAACTGTCAAAGTGCTTTCAAGACAAAGCATTGAAGGTGGAGGTTACGGAGGCTGTTGGTTGGTGTCCACCTGTCTGAGGGCTGGAAATGTGCGGAGGAGTAGTTCAAGTATGCTTTATGAGAGCTTTGCGGTCACTTTGCAATTCAGTGTTGATGACACAAATTTTGAGTAAGGTGCTGACGATTGTAATTTTTACATAATAAAGAAGCTATCATCACACATCTTTCAGCTAACAAAAAGGACGACTTTAACAGTTTTCCGACCCTTGATGCGGAAAGACAAACGGAGACTACGTGTTCAAGGGAATAGCTAAAGCTATAATGCCGTTTGTTTTTTGTTTTTTATTTTTCTTTTAATTGTTTTTTGTTTTGTTTTTTTGGTTTTTTTTTACATTAGTTCAACCTAAAAAAAAACTATATAAATGGCCGAAACAAAAATCGGTAAATATTGCCTCAGATTACATTACCTCAACCTCAAAACGTTTTGTTATGACTAAAGTCTAAACAAAACCCTGTAACTCTTGCTTGAAATTCATTGACCTACCCATCACATAAATATATCATAGCTTCATTAAATATATTGAAATACAGACTCATTACTCAAATACATTTATATTCTCTGTTTTGACAGACACACATCACCATGTACAGACAGAGGTCAACAACACAGACGTTAGAGTTGTACATGGATACAGCCAATGGGAGAGCTAGTATCAAATGTTAATTAGGGGTATCTGAGTAAAAACATAAAATCACCATGTTTACACTTTCTGTGCATGGTGATGTTTGTAGCTGTGTATGTAGAGAACCCAGCTTGGAGGAAATAGTATCTTTCGCTGAGTTTTACTCAGCCATTAAGAAAGAAACTGAACAAGACTCAACCTTTAGCAGTACTGCCAAACAAACTAAAAGAGAAAAAATAAATAAATATACACACCTTTCTTAATTATTAGTTTAATCTGGGTTACCCAGGAGCTGCTGCTCAGGTCTGCGGACCACGTAACATTTGGTTGTCTTTTGGCTGTCAAGCACGTTTTTTCATTACCATCGATGGAGTTGAGAATATTTCCATCAACTTCTTCCAGGCTTGACCCCCGTGTACTCGCTAGGGTGGCATAGTTCTCTGTCAAAAAATATAAATATATTTTCACAACCAAGTAGAAAATCACATTTTAATTTTTTTCTCTCAGTTTTCAAAATTGCTGGACCTCAGTAGCGTCTGTTTGTAGCATAATTTCAACACTCGTTTTTGTGCCTTTATTATTATCATTGATTATTTTGATTATTATCTTCGGGCATAGATATTGATGGACCTTCTCAAACGTGAAAAACAAATGTGTCTATCAAGGTTTATACACACACACACACACACACACACACACACATGTATATATAGAGTAAACAAATAAAGTGCAGCTAATTGTAGTAAAGACAGTAAATCGTGGGATACACTGTAAGCAACAAGTCTAATGAAATAAAAAAAACTCACCATACTGACAAGATGCTCCGGTGTAACCATCTTTGCATCGACTTTTGAGACAAACTCCATCTGACCGTCGGCAGTTATAGAAGTCGTTGTAATCATCCTCACATTGACATCGATACACACAGTTAGGGCCAAACCATCTTTCGGTGCTGCAAGTATCTGATGAAAATGAAATAAACTTGTGAAACTAACCAGAGTTACAGGTAGAAGGCACACCACAAAATTTCTAATCGAAAAATCTCGCAACATACAGTCAAACTTTTGTCTCTACAACTGTACTGAGTGGCGAGATGCTCATTGTTTGGACCTGTCATCCTCATCTTGTGATCGCGGGGAAGAAAGAAAAGATACTTTGACTTTGACTTTATTCAGTGTAGGCCATGGCTAATAACTGAACATGGTGAACATAAAAACATAGATAACATAAAAGCCTGTTTATATATATATATATAATGGCGACCATTATCGTAAAAATTCCTAGTGCAATGTCACTTGGCTAATGAACAAAGTCTTGTCTTCTTTTTATCTTCTTATTTCAACTGGCCAAACGAAAAACCAAGGAAGGAATCCAGTTACGGGACGATCTGGATCTGGCATATTTCGTTAAACTTTCTTTCACCTCTGTATAGGAATTGTAGTGACTGTGGTGTTAGCACTGCTGTAGGAGGAGAAGTAAAAGATGTTAGAAAGATGGCAGTAACATTGCACGACAGCAACAACACCGTAGATGTGGTGTTACAACCAACTTCCTCACGTCTATGTCAGCTAAATTCGTCTACTGTTATCACTACAGATGCTCGCTATATATTTTTATAGATTGTCCAGAAAAAACTATTTAATCCTGTCTTTTTTAAGTAAAATAACATTATACAATGTGTTCAAGAGTCAAACACAGTATTACACCTTATTAAACTACGAGAATAAGATTTCTTTCCCTCTGTATACAAAGGAATCTGTGAAAGACTTGTTTTTCAATAGCTTTCGGAGTGATCTCTTTACCTACTAGTTAAACTCCTTTGGTTTCTAGAACTTGTGCGACCATCTATTTTCAGATAATGTAAAAAGAATCTTTGTGACCTCCATCCAGCGAATTGGAGCTATGTCAAAGTGATCATGAAGAAACAACCTACTCTCCTCTTTTCTGTAATATTATTGATTCAATGACATACATGCAGAAAACTACAACTGAAGAACGAAAAATTGTAATAAATGTTGTAAAACAAATAATACACAACATGAACGTCTGCGGTAAGCCCGACATAAACGAGAGGAAGAATGCATTGTGATCAACTAAGCCTCACTCCACCTACCACCGCACCCACCCCACCATGAGGAGCTGCCTGTACTCACCAGATGACTGGACAACAGCCCACACACACAGAATGACAAAAGGCGCTACTGCTTGCATAACCCGAGCCATTTTAATGCATCTTCATCCTCTGAAGGCATCTCTTGAAAACCTGCCAACAAATAATATCAGTGTTAGTCAGCCTCTAGTGTGAGAAGACAGCGGACGGGTGAAGATCCGGATTTTTGAGTCCGGAAATGTGTCGACAGTCGTAGGCCAGTGTGTGTGTGAGAGAGAGAGAGGAAGGGCGGATATAACCATGGGGCTGAATGACAAAGCTTCACAGACAAAGTGACTGATGACGAATCTATGTTTAGGGGTCACACGGTAGTGTGTGTGTATGTGCTTGCATACTTGTGTGTGTACGTGTATCTGAGTATCTGTATGTGTGTGTATATATATATGAAGCAACAAAAGGGTCACGATGCATGGAGCCCACGATACTGACGCTGAAATGCATGCAAGGATCAGCGTTTACTGGATTGCCGACTTTCTTAATTGTCACGTGATCGAGCAAGGATGCTGAGAGATGTATTTTTGGTGCTCTATCCAATACAGAATATATTCCGGTATTAAACAGTTCACTTTGCTTCAAAACAAAAAAAAGTGCTATGACAGATTTTATTGAATCAAAGCTATGATCGTCTTTTGGCAACTTCATCACATGTGCATAAGATGAGGACATGAGCCATAAACCATCGTCGCTTGACTTACTTGGGACTTTGTCAGCTTTCCATCTACATACATCCATTTACATTCCTCTGTCAATCACACTAGGGAATATTCATTGCCTTTCCCCTCTCTTTCACTCTGGTAAACACACACGCACAAAAAAACACACTACACTATGAAAGAGAAAGTTAGATACCACCTGGTAAGAGTTACAGATAGTTCAACTGCTTTACGCTAAACACTTACCATTTAACAACAATAAATCATGTGAAGCTTGGTTAACTTGCAGTATTTACACACGACAACCAGTATCCCCCAACCGAACGTTGTGTCTCCAGTTATTTTTCACTTCTTCTCGTGAAAACCTTCTTCCAAAATACTATTAGCCGGCCCGCCAGGTCAGGGTGAACCCTCGCCAGTGACGTGCCCCACATCCACTTTGTCCAAGTAGGGGAAATTCTGGGATACCGCCTGTCCACTTGAGTGATGGCAGTGACAAGAGCCAAGTAGCCCTTCACCAGTCGAGACATCAGTTCAAAGCGCACGAAGGGCCACAAGAAAGCGAACAAAAGTTTTCCTTCTGGGGAAAGAGAAACATAAGCAGAGAGAACTGGAGGAGAGTGACGTACTGATACCAAACTCTTTGTTCGACTTGTCTTAGACTTTATCTGCATGTCACTGTGTTGATGTAATGCTTCTGTTCATAATTATACTCTTTACCTTCTCAGACCCGGGTTAGGGACTGTCTTGCTCTTATTGCTTTGAGGCTAAGACCCGCCTCTTTAGTGAAGTTACTGCATGGTGGTCTGCCCCTTTCGTGATTGTCTTCCTCCGCCCATCCCAACCTTTTTTTTCATTATTGTAGTTCGCACAGTGCTATTATATTTGGTACTCGAGCTGTTCTTTTAAGCGCATTAAGCTCTCAGCCAAGCGGGTAAATGTGCTATATAACTGATTTATTATTACTATACAAGTACTATGATTATCAATATTGTCATTTAAAAGTATAGATCTGCGGGAAAACTTGTATGAAAGTACCCTCATACACCCACAGTCCTAAACTGCCTGAATACTCCAGATATACATGCACGCACATGCACATACACCCACACCAGACTTATTCAGAAAATTTTATCAAAATGCACACTTAACATGCTGCTACAGACTTTAGATTCTTCTTTTTTTAACTAAATGTGACTAAAAGACCAGAAGCTGATATTTAAATCCAGCTTGAAACTTTACAGATCTGAGAACCATTAGGTTACACACAATGTGCACTCTAATAACTGTATTATTGATTGTATCCTAGCTGTAATCAAACTAGATAAGTTTCTTCTTCCAAAAAACTTCCCTTTCCACCATATTGCTACTTCAAATTAGTGACTTAACTGTCATAAACTAGCTTAACAATGGTCTTCATCATGTTAGCCACTAATATATATAAAAAAACTGTATCCAGTATTGATACTATATTCCAGACTGTACGCAACCCAGATTTTTGGAGATAATTTTCACTCTTAAACACCCAGCCATGTGAAGGCTACAACTTAGTGGGCCACGCAGTAGCTCAGTGGTAAAACATTTGCTTCTTACCAGTACAGTCAGGATTATAGTCTTGTTTCAGGGAAGTTTTTCTGGGTACTGTGACAAACTGAAACAATCATTAGGTGTTTTTCCAGGGAGAGTAGCACGTTGAAGGTTCCACTAGTTTACTCCCCTTTTCGGACGACAGCAACTCAAAAACTAAACATACTTAAACATTTATGTCACTAATTTAAAAAATTCAAAATGTCATTGATCGATTTGAAACCATTGTCCAGGCTGTATAGAACCTATATTTACTTAATCTATATTTTTATAGATGATTTTCGCAATAAAATTTGCAAAGTGTATGAAGGTTGTACTGAAGAGGATGGCAATAAAAGGCTCGTCACCGCTACAATGGTGGCTGTAGAATTCTCAGGCCAGATTTTGTCTCGGTGCACATATACTGGTTTTTTTTTGATGCAACACCTGTTCACATCAAGTTTTCTACAGGTATTCCAGAAACCAAACAGATCTCATAGTTCACATCACTATTTTTGTTTATGAACTGTTGGTGTCAGCATCCATGCGCAAACACTCCCTTCAAATACACATTCACACATAAAGAACCACCAACAACTCATATGCATGAAAATAAATTCATTTTTGCAAAGATGCGCTGTTATTTAAAACTGCATTAAAAACATCACAAAGGGTGACAAACAAGCTGATCTTTATCGAAAGTTACAAAGTACAAAGTCACTTAAGGAACATTCTGCACAAGGTTACTTGAAAGGAAATAATGAGCAAATCTTCTGGTGAAGAAAACAAAAGATAAAACTATAGCAAGTTCCTGATGCAGGCTGTTTGTTTATGCAAACCACGATTTACATGTTGCAAAACTGCATATTTTTTGGCAATCCAGGCAACTCAGTACCACAAAATAATATTCAGTGTTGCTTTACTACTGTTGCTGCACAAAAGCAAAATTCCAAAAATTACATTTACTTAAACTCTTGGCCATCACAGTTCAAAGCTAGCCAGCATGAACTATTGTCATTTGTAAAAAGAAAACCAAATCCACTTGATAAATGATTTAAAGAACAAAGGGGAAAAACAAGACAACTTGAGGACATGGACATGGACTGTTGTACTGCACTTGTGTTCCAAGCTATTTATGATATGCCCTCTTACTCAAGCCATCAAGCTTCACGTAAGGTCTTCATCATCAAACAGGTCATCAAAGTCTGTTGCAGAAGGAAAAAGCATGCTGTGATTAATGAGGTTCAGGGTCAGAGGATTCTTTGCATAGGAAATTATTTGTAATAAACTTAATTTTAATATACAAATTTAACAATCACATGAAATCACATAAAACTAATTTAAAAGCACATGAAAATATACAAGAGTTGTTAACAGAAATCTAGGATAACCAAATGCATTAATATTATCTAAAGTATCTGTGTTATGCGTGTCATACATGGGTGGAGAATTATTTTCAGACATGAGAAAGACAAGCTGACAGCTGACCACTAATGATTACAGCTCATCATGTGGGTTATGAAGTCTCCCAAAAGTTATGAGTCACAAGTCATTTTGCAATTTATGAATGTTTCGCATGAAATGGGTGTGTGTCTTGCCACTGAAGTTCTTTTCTGCTTCCTGCTACATTGACATTTTGCTTTATTTTCCCTTCCCCAACCACCTTCTGTACTACTAAGAATTCTAAGTCCTTGTATTAATGAGTACAGAGTAGTGTTTTCATCCTGTAAAGCACCCAGGTATCACTCCAATGTTACAATCTTTAGTACAAAAATCAAATGTTACAATCTTTAGTACAAAAATCAATCACACCTTTCAATAATTCAAAGGATAAAATAAATACACATATACATATATGAATAATAATAATGAACATTTCTATAGCACTTTCTGAGGATTTGCTCAAAGCCCTCTACAAAAGTGAGAAAGAGACCATATGCATATGCAATCAGACTTTGTGACTAGTTTCTGTTTATCTTTTTCTTTTGCCTGTCTACATACTGCTTGGGCAAAATCTGGACTACTTTGACACCACCTCAGCTGATTACAAGGGTTTGCACCTATGACCATTTAGGCAAACGTTCTGTTTTTGATCACTTGTAAAGCCACTCCTTTGTTAATCTTGTTATCTGCTGAAACTCGTACACCTTTATCATTCAGATATGCACTGTCACTCTAGAACGATCAGTATATTTGATTTATAGCTGATTTTTCACCTAACAAATGTCTTCACTTTTCCTTTTTAGCTGCAGTAAACTTTGCAATACTGGACAACTGATATTCGGGGATCAATAACACGAGAACCTCATTATATTATAAATGCTTACAAATCATGTACATAAATATATCCAACATTCAGGACACAAACGGGTGCGTAACAGTCCTTTCCTACATGTAGGAAATAGCAATTCATTTGCCTACCTATCCATCCGTGTATGTGTGTGATAGAGAAAGGAGAGGGAGAGTGTGTGTGTGTGCATGCACATACATGAAGTGGCTGATTATGAATATTAGGATCCCAGAAAAATTTAACAGAAATAATTAAACATATTTTGAGGCCCTAGCATAAAATTGGTGAAGTTCTATTCATATTTCATCTGTAACTCTTAAATTGCAAGCACTCATAATGTATGGGGTGCTAGCAACCTTACGAATGACATGAACAAAGCAAACTGGTAGAATGAACAACTGAGCATAGATCTGTTACACCTGCAAAAACTAAAACTGTATTGGGCAGTTAAAAATACACTAATGAAAAAAAAATCTCAACACTAAGTATATATTGTGGTTACAACAGTTCAAATAGTTTTTGCCTTCTTATCTGCATACCTAATATAAAGTTATCTTTAATAGTGCATCTGGGAGACAGCTGAACATTAGAAAGCACTCTAGCCGATTCATGATTTATTATACTTGGGAACTTTCTTTGTACTTGTCATACTGGTTATTGTCACAAGCCAGCTGATTTTGCTTCCAGTTGACTGGAACAGGTAAGGACTTCATCCCTGTAATGTTTGTAATTTGGAAACTGTGTGTGTGCATGCATTTCCACCCTGACACATCCTAATTCAGATTCTTTCAACATGAGACACAAAGCAAGATGTATGATTCAGTGTAAGATTTTCCATTATAATTACATGTGGCGGTATCAGACACTAAGCTTGCAAATTTACAGATCAAAATTAAAATCATGATTGGAGACAGGTAACAGCTTTCCATACTGCAAATGTACTAACCACACTCTCCCTACAAGAGCTTAAAGGTTTGTTTTTAATATGATATTCATAAACTTCTGTTGGTCAATACAAAAAATTTTGGATATTCTTCGTGGTGGGATATATCATACTTTATCATGTGTTTTATGCGATCCATTTCCCCTTTAATTATAAATCACTGAAAAGATTTTACGGATATAAAACAAAATAGTTGCGTCCTGATCTTACTCTCAAAGAATCTTTTTTTCAACAATTTAGGAGCATCTGTCACTTGACAAATAACTTAAGCATTATATTAGTCATTTGGTGTCCATGAACAGAAGTTTCCAAGAAATGACATAATCAGGTGTTTAAATTCAGAGCACCTATGTGGTGTTGGTTTCAGAAAATACAGCTGACTCCTTAATAACTGTAATGGATAGATAAAACTAAAAAGGTCATTTAACAAAAAGTCATCACTGGCATATGCCAAAACCACAACTATCTTGTCATTTCTAGCAATCTATTGTATCAACTATCAAGCAACACTTGGCTATACAACCAACGAAAAAAAAAATAGCAAGAAAATAAAAAATTAAAAAAATATAATTACCATTGAAGAAATCAGAATGAACTGCTTTTTCATTGGCTGCCAAATCCATCAGCAGTGCACTGGAACCACCTGCCTGCAACGCACATAACACCTTCACAATTTCTTAGCATATTTAGAATCAATGATGGAAGAATTTTCATCCTATATAGAGGTAAGGTATGGGATGTTGAGAGATGAATTAGGCCAGTTTATGCAGAAGGCTTCACAGTTCAATCACTTAACAGTATTACAGTATTAAAAACCCACTGTGTAAGTTTAATATTGGCACTGGCATTATATTAGCTAAACAAAATGATGTATTGATATCTACTACATGTAGTTACTACCTCACAAATGACAGTAGCATGGCTTTAATAATCCATATGGTCATTTTACAAGAGTAAGATTGAAGCATCAAAGATGCAACAAAATAAAAAGGAAACAAATTGCAATAGGATTTTAGTGACATATATAAAACCAGCACAAATCAATTTATCCACTCTAAGTTTAAACACTTAAATTTATTTAAAGAATAAACTTATATTAAATTATTATTTGTGCAAATCAAGGGGAAAAGATCAGCTCCATTCGCCATACTCTGTCCATCTCAACCACTAAAATTCTCATCTGCTCATCTGTTCTGTCTAAACTAGACTACTGCAACTTTCTTCTTGGTGGCTGTCACAGTACCTCACTGATAACCTTCAGAAATCCCAGAACTCAGCTGCTCGTCTCATTTTCCGGACTTGCAAATCTGAACATGTTACACCACTTCTTCACTCTCTTCATTGGCTACCAAATAAAATTAGAATAGACTACAAGCTCTCAACTCTATGCTATTGATTTTCTATTACTTTACTGAAATCTTTTCTGTCCACACCCCTTCCCAAAACCTTCGCTTCTCATCAGACTTCCCCATTCTATCCCTCTCTCCCACAGAGATAGACACATACAGACAACGGATGTTCTCCCTCTGTGCTGCTCAGCAGTGGAACTCTCTTCCACATCACATTCACCACACTGACTCGAAGGCTACATTCAAACGCTCTCTGAAAACATATCCTTTCACAAAGTACCATCTCTGAATTACTATTCTTAACTCCCTTGCAAAACTGTCTGTCATGCTAACCATCATGTAATGACTCCATCTCACACTGTTCACAGTACCTATATCCCTTCATACCTTCATACATTGCTTTATGTTCTACTCTTGTACTTCATCTTTATGTTGTTCAGCGTGCCTATACGTATCTTACTGTCCACTGTTATCTTTCATTTATCATTATTAGTTTGCACAGAGAGTGCGATCTATCTTGTTTGTGATGCTGCCTGTTATAAGTTCACATCATAATTATTATTAAATGATACCACCACCACCACAGTTCCACAATTTTGTATGATAAAATGTTATGCTTATGGGGTTGTACATGCAGCCTGTCTTTTCATAAGCCCTGCTACACATAAAATAAAGTAGTTTTAACAGAGCACATTACCAAAAAAGAAGTAGTAATAGTAGTAGTAGTAGGGATTGGCTATCATTTGCCCCATGGCCTAACATCCCCTCTTTAAGTCACTCAATTATTGTGCAAGTTTCAAGCAAATCACAGTTTCACATTAAACTTTATTAATTATTAACCAAACTGTAAAATAGTTTTGTAATTTCTGGACTGTTATGTAGAGAGTTCTTGAAGCTATTCAAATTTGGTGTGCATTTAATGTTAGTCAGAAGTGAATTTAAATTTGCGACAACTCTTCCTGAAAAGTACATTTGTGTCTAGTAGTGTAACAATGATGAAAACTTTTCCTTCTGAATTTCTAGTAATGTGAGTTTGCGGTAGTGAGAAAAATACATGCATATCCATATCATCGCATACCTAAAATATCTTAAATGAGGTTTCACCTTATTTTTCTTCCCTTCAGTACTGCCCTTCAGTACTGTGAGGAATGTTCAGTACTTTAGTCTATCAAAATAAGACATATCTTTACATTATAAAAGTAATTTAGTAGCATGTCTTTGTACTCTTTCTGCTAATATTGATTACCTCATTAAGAATGAACACCAGATGTCACTTTGAATCGCTATGCTGTTTAATACTTTATTATTATATATCTTTGTATCACTGACAACTTACAAGCACTGAAGGTGTCTAGTAAATTATTTATAAACACAGTGAACAATGCCAGTCCTAAAATAACTTCCCTGAGGAATTCCACTCATAGCACTGGCTTTACGTGATTTTACAGATCCCACCCTAACGTCTTCTACCTAGTTGGAAAGCTTCTAGTCCATTAAAGCAAATTTCCACAAACTCCATCTGCAGTTAATCTTACTACCAGTCTCTCAGGTGGGACAGAATCAAAAGCCTATTTAAAATCAACACATAAAATATCTACATCCTTGCTCTCATCCAGTAATGAAGATATGTCTTCCATTACTTGTGTCAAGCAGATATATTTTTCCCTAAACCATGTTGGCATTCTGTATAGATTTCAATTATCAACAAAATAATTCACTACAGCATCTCTGATCACACTCTCTAATACCCTATATACTATGCATGTTAAATATACCAGGATCACACTTCAACGTTTTCTTGAACAATGTTATTACCTCTGCTGTTTTCCAATGTTTAGTAAGTCCCTTAATTCCAATGGCATATTAAATAATAAATACAATGGAACAGACAGATCAACACTCAACTCCTTTAGAATCCTTGAGGCTATCAAATCTTGACTTGACAAAAGTGTTCTTCGTCTACCAAGAAATCCTTTATGGACCTACGTGGGACAAATTGACTTTTGGTGTGGGATGAAATGCTAGGGGCAAAATGACCTATGACCTTCAAGTAAGTTCCAATATCTTGTCTAGTTGAGAATCATTCAAACATAGTAGACAGACCACACTAAGAGTGGTGAACATCTCCAGGGGTATGGTGAGCCCATGACTAATGTTTTGCACAAAAAGCATTCTGTGCAGCTGTCTTTATTGTCTCTACGTGAATTGTCACAGTAAATACACTTCCATGTAAAAGAGTCAACCCTAGGAGATGATTTTGTGCGCTTGTCTAAGTCATTTCTACCCATTCCCAAGGTAAAATCCCTCAAATTTTTCCAATTTCCATTCCCGCTGTTTCCACCAACTCTGCGATGTTTTGACAACTCGGTTCAGCCCAAAATAACAATGAAGAGCTCAAGAAGCTCAATGAGAAAAAAATTAATCAAATCAACAAAAAAAAAAATATGTTTATGTGCATGTTTACTGCTTCTCGTTTCTCATCTGTTTATGGATTTACCGTGAATTATTCGGCCAGTGGGGGGTCAGTAATGTGCCGACAAGAAGAAGACCTAGTTTCGTGTTTGCTCTGGCCATTGCACCCAAAATATTTGACTTACCACCCCTATCATATCTACCTCCTCGATTTCCATGTACGGACCAACTCCTTCGGGAAACATCTCATCAGCAACAATAGTGGCTGGCTTCATCCTCGACTGTTCACACTTTCAGTCCAAACATACATCGAGTTCACCGGAAGTAAAATCTATGACGATCGAATCCCTCCAAAAATGAATCATCCAACCTTGAGAAGGATTGTTAGAAGTAGTATATTTGACCATGGGGCTGTTCCTACTATGAATAACACAATTATAATTTTTTTTTGGGTGTCTTTGAGTTTAAAATAAACTGTCTTTACCCATCATTTAAAAACACGCGCGTTTCATAATAATAATATGTGTACTTTATAGATATATAGGGTACACTCTCTGTGCTGACCAGTAATGATAAATGAACATTTGGTAACAGACAGTGGACTGTGAGATACGTGTAGGCACACAAAACAACATAAAGATGAAGTACAAGAGTAGAACGGTTATGCAATGGATGAAGGTATGAGGGGATATAGGTACTATAAACATTATAGCGATGGATCGAGAGTTACATAATGTGGCAGAAACAAATCCTTCTTCAAAATATAGACCTTTATGTAGTGCTCGCTGTTAATATCTAATGATTTGAATCTGTTGTCTTGCTACCGACAAGGCAGTACGGAAGGATGATGTCATGAGATGGAATGTGGAGTTTAGACACATTTGGGACACCACACTTGTTGGTCTCGTTTTATTTCGAGAATCTCATGTGACCGCCAGTCATATGATCGACTTCCTCGGCGTCGACTCACGTGAATTTTTGTCGTCGCCAGTTTGACAAGGTAAGGGTGCTCCCAAGATCACCATTTTTCCTTGTGCAGATATATAATCTTCGTGTTATTTTCATGTAATTTGCATTTTATCTGCAGGGGATTCGAAGGTGATCACTAAAGCCGCCTCTTCTTCAACCACTCTTGCAACAACAGTCGACGCTGTAGTAGTCACCATGGCCTTGAAAGTCTTTGTTGGTTTATTCCTTTTGACAATAGCAGGTGAGATCACAATATATTTATTGCTTTGTTGAAGTAAAATTAAGTTCAGATGTTTTGTTATTAGATATACTTTCTTGAAACTGGTTGGTTACTATGGTCAAAGTGAATCGATCGAAAACATTGGTGTCTGGTCGCTAGATATTTACATAGAGTCGTAAATGTATGCAAGGAAGAAGATAAAGATTAGTGAAAATTATTGTTTAGGAGTTTTTATCAGTAGCTAGAAGTTGTTTTGCATACAGGGAAAGCGAGAGTTAAATACAAATTCTCAGCGTAGTATATACAAAATTTGATAGACGTAGATCTCCCAGGTATAGGCCGTATTTTGAACCTTTTTTTTTTTTCATACAAGTAAGGTAACATACTTTTCAGTAGTGTTTATGAGCTGTACATAATCAGATTTGTCTTTTCCCTTTACAGTTTTTGTGTTGTTATTATTATTTCATAACTTTTGAATATTAGGCCTATAAAGAATGGTTTCACCATACGAAAGACACTTTTCAGTATATTATACTTTGTTGCCCTATGATCTGTTAGTACATTACTCTTATCTAACCTCAGCACATGCAAAAAATAATTAAAAATATAAAAATAAAGGAGCTAATCTGCATGCAGCATACAGTCAGGAATCTTGCAAAATCAATTATTTCTTTTTAACCCTGGAAATTATAGGTCTTTTAGATTGAGAAGGTAATCTAGTTTAAGGGGCAATCAGGAAGTTAATAGTGCTTAAGTTTAATATTAGTTATACTTAAAACCAGGAAATAAAAAAGTGTCCTGTATGTATAAAAACAAGAACTAGAACATGTTTACTAGTATGAGTAAAGTTTAGTATAAGGCATGAGGGCAAATTTTCTGCAGCCATATTACAAGCAGTTTTCACCCTTAGTAAGTTCTGTTCCAAGTCCATGCAGAATGTACTTCTACAACAGATAAATATTACATGAGTGGCGCAAAAAATGTGTGTGACCATTGGTAAACATCCATCTCTTGACATATATATTTAAAGTGAAGTACAAATTTTAACCTGGACATGAAGGATAAAATGAAGCTTAAAGCTGAAGCAGTGTTTTAGTTGATAAGTCAAGCAAGTTGCTGCATAAGGCTGGTCAAGTTCATAGCGGATATCTTGAATTAAATGTTGCTATTTATATTGATAGTGTGTTGTGTCTAGGCTAATTTGGCTTTGTTATTATCTTAATTTTGTGAGTTTACTACATTGAGAGTGTACTTCATGAACTGAAACTTAATTTTCACTCTCATTCAGTCATTGTTAGTGTATTATCAGATATTTTTACATCAGAATTAAACTCGGGAAACCATTGTGAATGTGTATTTTATAATGCTAGCTTTCATACACTTGCAGATAACGGATATGACATGCACACAAATTATTTGAATACAAACTTTAGAAATTGCCTGCTTTTTTCACATAGTTTTGGTGAAAATCACACAGATTTTTCATTTTGGCTGTTTTGGGTGTCTTTACATGGAGGATAAATCTGGTGACCAGATGTGAAACAACGGTCAGGTCATAGTCACAAGACCGTGCACAGCCCTGGCATGTGCTGACAAAGTGCAGACACATGCAACTGCCTCATTGCATGATTGTGTCAAGGAGAAAAAATAAGATTTATTCATGAAATGAAATCGTGAACATGATCATCACAGTTAGCTTTGAAATGAGCAATGAATTATACAGCATTATACAGAGTTTTTATGATTACATATCGAAACTTATCTGGTTTCTGACTTGATAATCCAGAAATTCAACTCTTCATTCATGTTGTTATTGTACATAGTCATAATATAATACAGTGGTACCATGTTTTCATACATTTGTCCTAAGAACAACCATCAGAATAATTTCTTGGCTGCAGAATTAAAATTCTAATGCTAAGTTGTCACTTGGCTGTTGGTGAAAGGGGATAGATGAGGAAGTTAAGCCATCGCATCAGGAAAAAAAAAAAAGGAAGTTTACTGTAGTAAGCCATTTTTGTCACAGCAAACTTTAATTTTGAAATTCTTAGCAGCAGCACAGTTGTCACTGAGGTGCACAAATTTTTAACTCCATTAAGGTATATAAGTATAATGGTATATAAACATTAAAAAATGCACAAGATCAGAATGGCCAGCATGGGTCTTCAAACTAGTCTAAAGCTTTTCTGTTGGAAAATCTGATGTCGCTGATAGTCGTGTAATCAGTTTGTGCACATGCATTTTCAATGATTGAGTATAAATCAAACCTGGAGGAATCTTATTGAAGAATTGATTAAATCATGATTTATAAATGATGTTGAGGCTCTTCTGTTTGAGGTAAAGTGAATAAGATTGTTGCTATTTTTGTACATTTATCATATTTACATACTTTTATGTTGAAATAAAGTTCCTTTAAGTACACCTGCCACTAGTAAAGAACAAGTGTGTTTCATTTTTCTTCCCTCTTTAAATGTGATCAGTGAGTGCCAAGGAGTTTCGTTTGGAGAGAGATGGGGAGGTCTGTGCACTGGTGGATGTAAATGCTGTATTTCATGTGCAAGCTGAGCGAAATAACACAAGAGTAAGTATTCTTGCTTTTAATCAGTGGTTTGATACTATTTTAGGTGTCAAATGATTCAACAATGGTGATAAAATTTCTACATAACCTTTCTTTAATCTAGTATTTTTATAAGGTCTGTCAATGAGTGCAGGTGAATCTGTATTTTGTAGAATAGTCAACAGTGCTCCATATTTATTTGATTCTGAAGCATTCTTTAGTGGCTCAGTCAAAGTGTGTGTAAAGTAGTAAAAATAGTCTTCTATTTGTATGTAGTTCCATTTTTCCCCCATTGTTTGTCCACTAATATGTTTCCATTGTCCAGATTCCCCCACCCCTTGTAAAAGAACTTTTATTTTACATGAATTCAGCGACCGATTTATTGATCAGTCATCACACCTATGTTTCTCATAAGCTGAAACTAACAATTGAAAGTTTGATGTAATAATTAAATCATTACAGATATTCAATTTACAGTTGGGAATGTTGTCATAGCAAAAGCATAAAAATTATTGTAATCTTACATTGCAAGGGTATTTTGACAGACATGCCTTTGTATATGCTGCTTAGCTTTCCTAAAGGTATCACACGGTTATATACAGGTTTTTTTGGTTATGGTTTTTTCTTTTATTACACCATTTTTTATTTTCTTCTTGACAGCACATGACATAAGACAATAAATGTTTGCAGCCAACTTGTTAACTGGGATTGTTTCTGTTCTGAAGGAAGCTTCTGTGGAGTTGAATCTGGAGCAGTTGAACACAACAGTTAATGGCAGTTGTCCAGACAGGAATGCCAGCAGTTACACTATGTTTGTCGATATTGAAAACTTTGCCACTTGGAGACTTATTTTCCTGCTTGGCTCAGAAAGAGTACAGTTGCACCAGATGTTTTCTTTTGTTCCTAAAGATGCCCTGAATAACACAGAATTGACCAATGGTAAGCAAAGACAATAGTATACAACGTATGAATGCAGAATTCTGTCTTGATCATTTACTATCAACCTTTACATAATTAGGTGCATGAAAGATGCACAAAAGTTTGTTAAATACTTCCGGTTCAGATATTGCAAGCATGGCTGAGGCACAAACAGTACACACCTCCTCCGCATATTGATGAAGTTTACAGTCTGTCCTGAATACTTTTTCCAGAGAGGAGGAGTCATTTACTTCCAGAATATCTCAAATTAAGGCGAGCAAGAATGTGAGGCTCAGTCCAAGTATTTATAAAAACATAAGCTTGACAGTGCCATGCATACACAAGAGCAGGCCCATCATAGAGTTACATTAGAGCTGATTAAATTAATACAAAATAAAAAATCAAGAGCATTAAAGAGATTTTAAGCATGCATTAAAAGAAACATCTTGTTTGCCTTCTAGTATGCTTCCATTGACCAGGTTCCCCCACCCCTTGTAAATTATTACACTTGTCCCTTTACCTAAATGTAACCACTAAGGTTGCGCATTTCAGAATGTCAAAAGTGGGTTCATTTCTGCAGTCATTGCCCTCCTCCATTATATGATCATCAGACCAAAAGAGGGCAGTCTGACATGATGATCTCTATGCTCATAAGGGCTGAAGTGCAATTTGAGTATGCTGTTGGTGCATCGAATGTTGATATTGGTGATCAGGGGTGTGAAATGAAATCAGAATGATGTATGCCAAAATCTAAGTAAATGCAACCATAATTGTCTTAATATATCTGGATAGTTTAGAATTGATAAGTGCAGAAAAGATAAAAACGTAAAAGTTTTGTCTTTTTCTTAAATTCATTTCTGGGTGGAACACTATTAACGCAGGATGTTTTTCAGTGGTCATCAACATCCTCAGGGAAAAAACTTCCTGTGCATGGTTGTTAGACTACAGTTTCATAAGCAAACGTTTTTAAGGTGGATAAAGGCTTCAGTTTCCAAAATAGACATTACCAAAACTATTTCATTAGCAAGGAATAGTTTTTTTAATCTGAGTTCAAATTAACATTAGAGTTTTATTTCTTTCTCACACATTCATCCTGCTTCAGAGACAGTTATAGAGGATGCTCCTGACTTCTTGGCGATGTCTTCTCCTGAAACTTCATTCGAATGTGACAGCCCTCAGAACTTCAGCTATGTCATCGCCAACGATACAGACCCGAACTTCACCTACTTTGTGACACAAAGTGTTAGTGTGCTTCGTATACAAGCCTTCAATCTTGAAAACAACACTTTCAGTCAAGGTAATTAGATTGCATTCTGATGTTTATAGCTAAGTAGCAAAAATATTTCTATAGTTTGAGCACTTCAAGATAATACATTGCTCAGCCTGGGTGTCAGAAGTATTCTTATTTTGGTGAATTTCAGGGTAGCGTGAGGGCATTCCTTTTCCTGGTTATTCCCTCTTCCCATCCCATACAATCAAGTTCACCACAATACATGGGAACAAAAGCAGTGGTGGCAAAAAGCATCCAGAAACAAAGAAACTGTCCAATTCTTTGCTAAACATACGCTTTTGTGCAGAACGCAACATCACAATCACAATATTATGGCCAGTTTTCCATGAAATAATGAAAAATAACTATTACAACTGTGTAGTTAAAAATTCATTTGAGTATGGAATTAAAATTATCTGCTCTTGGCATTAGGTAATGTGTTCTTTTCAAAAAAAGTCCAGACACATCAGATTACTTAGAACTGCTTTTCAGAAATACGTTTCTGAAAGTGGGTGACTATAAAAACTATATATATTTTTTTTAATGTTAAAGTAGATAAATCACTTTCATACACTGATAATGCAACAGTTAATAAAAGCCAGAATAAGTGTAATCCCTCAATATGTAATTGTTCTGAAGACATTATTGCATGGAACTTTTGAGAAACATGGAACTGATGCCTTGATGTTTGATATTTAGCTGAGCATTGTGCACAAGACGGATTCACAACTGAGGCAATCACAAACGAAACAACAACAGCAGAACCGACAACTCCTACAACACTCGCTCCGACCACACCTGCTCCACCTTCAGAGCCCAATACTTATGTGGTGAATGGGACCAACGCCACCTGCATCGTACTTAGGGGCATCATTACATTTAGCAACATTACCTATGAGAAGCGGGTAAGGCTGGTCACCAGTAAGACTTGATATAGATAATTGCTGCTGTTTCATATTGTTACAAGGCCAATTATTATAGATAAAAAAGTTTCAAAGAACCAGCTATTCTTTTAATCACAGTTAAAAGTTGTGTATATATTGATCTGACCCATGTTTTTAAAATCTTATTTTCAGTTCGCTTGGTTTAAAAATATCAGGATCGTTAACATTACCCTCATATAAAAACAGGGTAGAGCGAGGGTTTTGCAATTAAGTTAATGGAAAAGGTTGGCTGTTTATATATTCATGTACATGTAATGCTTTTTCCCACACACACGCTTCTCATGTGTATTTTTGCAAAAGATGTTACCAGCATTATGAGTCCTGAAAATTTTCCAACTGCTGTCTTTCAAATTTGAAAAAAAAATATCTAAATTTTTTTTCCCATGTACAGAATGGGAATGAAACTACAATTGCAACAGTGTCGGTGCCAATCCCTTTGATGAACACTACTGCAGACAATGTAGTGGTTGATGGCAACTGTTTCTATGGCAACAATGAGCAGCTGCTAAATATCACTTTCAATGGCAACATGAACCTGCTCATGGTGTTCTCACGCTTGTCAGGTGACACAGGTGACTACAGTGTCAGGGAAATTCTACTGACTGTCCGTTCTCTGGACAGTGTCTACTTCCCAGATGCTGCCAACTCAAGTAAGTGCACCTTTGAACTAGAATAAAAACACTTCTACCGTTCTTAATCAAATGATGATGCTTCATCTGAAGCGAAAAGCAAAAACCATTCTTTGTCTCTTCTCCCACCTTCCCCATGCATATTACTGGACATGATAGAAGGCAAGTGTTTGCAATGGATGCTTTCAGTGAATGCGATATGACAATGAAAAAGCTAGCAGTCAGCAAACCCGTACTTGCTCTTGCTGCAGGCGCTAATTTCACAGCTGGTAACATGAACATCACCAGTGACTTCATGCAGGGATCTGCCTCTGGATCCTACAAGTGTGATGCCAAGGTCACAGAGATCCTGAGTGGAGGTGTCATCTTTGAGACCACAAACCTACAGTACAAGGCCTTCAACACTGACAACAGCACTGATTTCAATGACAGTAAGTTTCTCTTGTGTTCTGCCATCTGCATGTTTTAATTGATTGATGTTGCTAGTAAAAATTAGAAGAGAGTTATGGAGGAAAGTGACTAGGCATAATCTTTAATACTTGATTTTATTCCCCAGTCCTGTCATAGTAAATTTTATTTCTTAGCTCAGACTGTTGAAGCATTATATTTATAGTCACAAAAAAGGGACTAAATTTCACAAAAAGTAATTACCTTTTAGCTTTTTATCTACCCTTGGGTTATACTTGTTCACTCAAGCAGTACCTAAGTTATATGAAGTATATACTAAGTTATGTTACATAAAGATTAAATATAAATGTGAACAGTGGATATATGTGTTTTCTATGCATCTTTCAGACATCAAGGAGTGCTCTGCTGACGACAAGTCTAACAGCATAGTGCCCATTGTTGTTGGAGCCTCTCTGGCTGGGCTTGTTGTCATTGTCCTCATTGCCTACCTAATTGGTCGTCGCCGCAGCCGCCGTACTGGCTACGAGTCTGTCTGAGCGTAAATGGCTGGAAGCTCCTTTCCTTGTGCCCATCTGGGTGTTACTGGATGACTGCTTACATCTGTTTGTTTTGTTTCTTTGTATATGTTTGTCCTTATTTCTGTCCAAACTATGTCTTTCATTTGTGATTGCAAATGTTTGCTGGTACAGTTAATAAAGCAAGACTTCATGGTTTTATTGTACTTTGTAAGTAGGAGATAAATGACTTGACTGTTGACAACCTATTCATACCTTGAACCTTAAGTTTATTTCCTGTACTTCCATCTGGCATGTAAAATGGTTAAAAGCGTGAGTGCGGGATAAGGGAAAATAAGGTAGGTGTGAGATTTCAGTCTGGATCATTTTTTTTTCTTTCTCTCCTTGTGGTAATGGACAGTGGGGTGATCTCATCCATAAACGTAGGAAACAAATTTAGCATAACAGTTTGTTGTTGGTTTTTTTATTATTATTGTCAGTACTGTGTGAAACAAAGCATCATTATGTGATAATTTCAAAGGCTTGCAATCAATGTTTGTCTCATTTTACTGTGTATGTATGAGGTTTTCCTTCAACATTTCATAATTATTTGATTGTGTTATTTTATTTCTGGCCGTTAATTTGTATTTATTTGGCAAGACTAAAGGGTATTGTAAGCACATTATCTTTGTCACATTATCATAATATTTGTAACTCTACTTTCAGCTTGTGAAAGAGTTGATATTTCTCCAGTGCCTAATAATAGTGTTTACATCCGGTATAACTGGACACTGACATTCACACACATTTATAGGTTCTTTGCAACATTAACATTATAGACACTTGCTTTCACTCTCCCTGGAATCTTGGGTCAGTAATTGTGAAGCTTTCATGTCTTTTCAAGTAAAAGAGCTCTGTTGCAGTGTATGCGAACAAAGCTGAGAATAGACACATGATACACCTAAATGTTTTTGTTCATGATCACATACATTCTTGCAACAGTTACGTCTTGGATGGAGAGGGGTGCAGGAAGAAGTACAAAAAGGGTGTATTTTGTTACCTGTTGCTGTTTATTTTGTTGTTGTGCCAAAGTATTTTTGTTGCTTCTGAAGGATATTAAAATTAGCACATAACATCATTAACCTTCTTGTACAGTTTAAATAAATGAGGTAGTCTTGGCATTGGTTACAGGAAGAGGTAGAAGAGGGTTGAAACTGATCACTATGACTACTGGACATGTTTAATAGAGATGATGTGAACATGAAAAGTGCTACGCATTGCCTGTTTCATGAATTTAAACCAAAAATATTTAGTAAATGTGTTTATGTTAATGTTAAACTCCTCATCACTAAGAAATAAAAACCCCACAAGAGCTGTGTAGAGCTCAAGCCCTAAGAAATAACTCATTGGGGGTGTGGGGAGGGTTGCAGACCTCCCTGCTTTTGTTATTGTGTCAGTCTTCATATGAACAGTTAGTCTTTCTAGTCATCCCTACTATTGCTGATTTGTACAACACTTGTTTTTCTTGCACCGACTGATGGTGTTCGTCTCTGTCCTAGCTATCTAACCTGGAATTAATTCTGATTGTAACTGGCCAACATAATGGTGATGGTTGCTGAACATTACACAAGATAATTTTGTTGTCTAGCACTTGATTATCACATTACTAATGATAATACCCTGATAAATATATGATAAGGGCTTGAATAACCAGATAAGTATTAAGGTTGTGTTTAGTTCATGTGTTTATGTGTATTGTAATTTGCACTACTATAATTCTATTGCAAGTTATTGTTGTTTCTCAGAGATTATTTGGGATTTTCCTTTTTAACAGATTTCAAGATTTTCTCTTTGGGGTTTATTTAATTTCTAACTGCATCTCCCACCAGGTCTATACATGTCTCCGATAGGATATTTCATTGCTTGTCAGCTGCAGAGCATCATAAGTATGTCTCTGGTAAGAAACAGATTTTAAGTTGTTTGATGTTATCATCAGAACATGTTGCACACTCAAGAAAAATCAAGATTATTTTCTGACCTTAATCCCATGTTTCCTCGCTGGAATTGATTCTGGAGTGGGGTTTGCATGTTTAGGAGGTTGGTGCCTCAGTTTGTGGTATTGAGTATTTAAGGAGGGAAGGGGTTATGTAATTTGCACATCCTGTTTTTACATTATTTTTACGACACATTGTTGCTGTTTCCATAATTACATCTTTAATATTAAAACTGAAAACTGAGAGAGCCTGTGTGTGTACATGTGAGAGAGAAGGGTTTGAATTACTTTGATCATGCTGAGAGTTGTACCTAAAGCGTGCAGTGATCAAAATTAGAGTTGACCTGTACTATCAGTAATATTATCAGTTTGCTGGTTTAGTAAGTACTTAGCTGCATACAGTTTTGATATGATAGGTCATGTTTTATTGCTTTGCTTTTTTGGTTGTAATCATATATATATATACCAAGGGTAGGCATGCGTGGCACATTATGATGGATTTCTGTTTCTAAAACTATGCCTGTCTAGAAATACTGAAAGATCGAAGAGTTTGAAGAAGTTCTAGATTTTCCCTCCGGACTTTACAAAAGAAACCATCATATGTTTAACTGAGCTTTTTTGTCATTATTATTTTTTTTTCTCACATAAAATTACATGCAGACACATATCTCACATTCATACACTTATTTGCAGTCCCTGCGCCATTTCTACTTCTCTCCAGTTCCTAGCCATTTCAATAACTGCAGTCAAATAGAAGAAAAGCACTGGAATGTCCTTGGAACTAAATAGCTGATGTGTATTAGAAGGCAAGCTAAAGGTGGTGCATAGTTTGCATCAAGAAAAATAAACCGGTGTCACAGTGACCCAGTGTATTCTCCCTTTTTTCCCATCACATTCCAGATGAATTGCCTAAGTGATAACAAAGTAAGTGTTTTGCCCCAACAGTCAGCTAGCTGATCTTGCAATATTACACAGGACAGTAAAACTGAGTAGATACTTCAGATCACAAGATTTGTTTGTGCTGTGACAATAGTGTAAGAAGCCAATAAACATTTACTGAGCTGTGCAGCTTCCTTAAGAATTTAGCTTTTTCTCTTGGCAGTTTTGATTATGTCGTTTTCAGTTTAAATGAGAAAGACTTCATTATGTGCATGGAACATTATCATTGTTGTTGCAGTTGTCACCTGAAGCTGTTACTCAGTCAAAACTAAATAGTTAACAGTCTGAACATGCTTACTTTGTAACATCAGAGATTACAAAAGGAATTCGAGGAGTATTTGTGTATACATAGAATGTTACCAAGATAAGTAGATTTTCAATTAAACGTTCTGTGGTTTATGTTCAGACATCACTATAGGACTGCCTTTTTGTCACAGAAGAAAAATGGCACTAGAACATTTTGAATTAAAGGGAGTTGCTTGTATATTGCAGTTCAGAAATAAAGTATTTTTTCACTAGTTTTATATTGTTTGGCCTCTAAAGAGTTTGTGAAAGGGGTGACTTTTTTTTTTCTCGCGTTACCGGACATTGCAGTTGGTTGCAAGGTCAAAACATGGAGTGTGACAGCGACTGAATCCGAGTGTAATAACGTTTTGTGGGAGTCCACACCTTATACATCCAATAAACTTTCATCCCTAGCTCTTGTAGCAGGTGATAAGGGACGGTTTCACATCATCAAAAAATCAAATTTGTTCTTGAGCACACTGTCGCACGTATCGCCTTCACCTGCAAAGGAAATTCTCGTGCGGCCTGTTTGATTCCCACGACCTATAAGCTCTGTGACCACAAGCTAATTCTGATCATGTTTGTGGACAAGAAAATGCGTTGTTCGCTCCCATCCCCTGTAGGTAATAAGTACTTATAGGCGACCAACTTAATTGCCATCTAAGTTCCAAGGTGATCACGTGCGATATCGCAAAGATGAACCAGGGTCACTGAGTAACAATTACGTTTTATCGGATTTTTTTTAAAGGTTTGATATAGTGTTGTTTATTTGTGGTGTGGAAGAACTGCTAATAACACTTGTCATGTTGAGGAACTCCGAAGAAGAGCAATGTTGTTGGCCTTTGTATGCCTATACGCATTTTGTCGGATTAAGAGAGCAAGGAGTTTTGTTGTTGTGGTGAGGTGGGGTTACATACGCAGTAGTACATGTTGGGCGATGGAGTGCAATTAAATTAGTACTCTCGTCTGCTCCTGAAACTTTTTCATTTTTATAGCACCGTCCAGTTGTTACTACAGTGCGTGTTTGTTGAATTGAGGCTAGCGTAGAAAGCCCACCACCCGTCCATAGATAGCAAAGTTAACCCGATTTATGTTCCCCTCTTAATCGCGATTTGTGAAATGAAGACTTTTTAGACGTGTGGTGGGAGTTTTTGTTTGTGTTTTTTCGAGATACGTGCCGTTCACTAATTTTACGAAGAAACACTAAGAAGTTCTACTCACTTTCCAGCTCGTATAGGTTGTTTTTTTTTCATATCTCAGAATCAAGTATTGCATACGCACTGTATCAACTGTCCACCAGAAATCATGTACTTGGTATTCCCGATAGTTTTTATTCATAATATAAGACGGTTTTTTTCCCGAAAATTATTTTTGATATTTATAACATCATTTGCGGGCCGTACAAAATTATCTTCTTAAAAATTATGTTGTTCTATTTTTGGTCAACTGTAGTTTCGCCACAGTGTGTAAACACTTCCGCAACGTGTACAACCTCAGTCAACCTGGCGCTGCTGTCCTCTGAGTCACCACAATCCGCCTTTTCACAAGTAGGTGCGCGTGATCTATGCCACTGTGAAAAGCACAGCGACACAAGTGTTTGGAGTGTGTAAAATATATGTTTATAATTAAATTAGTGTTAACCCTCTTAGGCCTTGATAGAAGGAAAACGACGTTTAACTAGAGAAGACAGAGCATATAGAACCAACACCTTCTTTTCTTCATGCACAGCCTGCTTTTTGTGTTTGTGCAGTGAAAGTAGATTAATGAGGATAGAAACTATATTAAGTACACACATACTTCTTTCGATGGAGGAATTTATATTTACAAAGGGTCGATACACACACAGACATGCTTGCATTGGCACAAATAAACTCGTAAACTCACACGAATTTTTATCAAACCTTTTTCATTTGCTCTTCCTTTGTAAATCCATGAAAGGATAATGTTGTAGAGCTGAACTGTACACCAAGGTACACGACAATGTCGACGATCTCTTTAGTCTTATAATTATTGTAAGAGCCGACATGGTTGAAGAACGCTACACAATTCAACAGCCAACATCAACCGGAAGTGGTCTACCCTCGGCTTGGGGTCACATGCATACATAATTCTCTGAAATCGTCACGACCAAATGCATGCATCTGTCCCGTCATGTGTCCTGTTTATCCCATAATGGTCGTTACTTACTTATCCCTTAAAATTTACCTTATTATTATCATTCACATATACCATGAAAAAAGCTGATAGATTTGATGAACTTTGCGATTGCCTTGACGGCCCGGATGTTCCCCACCTCTGATATAAGACAATGCAAGGCTGATCAGTAAGTGGGGTATTCTGACTAGTCAATTAATATTTATTATTAATAATTAAGTATGTGTCTATAGTGCTATATTCTAGCACACCGCTGCCTCTCCCCGCATTACATTATACTAATTACATTAAAAATTCACTAAGCACGACATTTAGCGTTCTCAATGATGCTGACATAAAAGATGTTTTAATATAATTTTATTCATAAACTGCTTCCAATGTTCTCGACAAAAAAAAGCAATTCGTGATGATGCTAACTGACAGTTCTGTTGATCTTACACCCGGCTGTGATATCACCAACTAGTTTTGCAGGCTGGGATGACACTCAAACATTAATTCCCAAATACTCGAAGTAACATCGCTATCAACGAACACGTGCCTAGACCGGCTAGACGACAATATCTGACATTCTGAAATAATAATAATAATAGGACTTATATCGCTCATTTCTTTAAAGGGTCGCAAACTGGATCGATGTGCTTCACAAAAGAGAACGACACAAAAGACAGTATAAGTGGAATAATTATGATAGTCGTGTGGTGGGAAAGTACAACGAGTCTGGTGTTATTTTTTCCACAGTTCAAGATGTCAGATTTAAATGGTTCAGATATGTTCTCCGTAAAACCAGTGACATTATTAAGTAACATTATTATAAATGTACGTGTGCCTTCAGCGGACTGCTTGCTCAAGCCCGAAGAAAGAAAAGTCTGTATGTAAATTACGATTTGTAGTCGCCACACTTAACCAGACAGGATAATGCAGCTCTATATCTTTCTCGCTGTCTCTCACTCTCTGTCACACACGTGCGCGCGCGACACCACCAAACACACACGAGAAAATGCAAATACATAAGACATACAAAATTTAATTTTTAAGCTAAATGTATGTATATATCTGACAGTAAATGAAAAATATATTATTAACACATTTTATGACCGAGTTAACCTTTTTTTTATAGTTTGTCTTTTACATTTTCTAGTCTACACGTGTCATCTGCGATTTTCTTCAGTAGACCGTAAACTCCCCGAATTCCCATTTAATTATTGATGGTAAATCTGCGAGATATCGAAACTGCGAGCGATGACAGCCAACTGTATATATTTACTTCTGGTGTCAAATGCAGACAATTGACTTCTCGTCATATTTTGACAAAACTTTGCATTATGGATCAGTTGGAGCAATATATATATATATACACAAGAAAATCTTTGGTGCTTGCTATTGATAATATTGTCTGAAGAAAGGTAAAATTTAATAATTATTCTGAAAATGTCGCAAAATTGTTACGCTCTCGCTAGGTCATACATACTGTGTTTTTCTCAAGTTGTTGTTGTTGATGATGATGATGAAGATTTTGAAAGGGAAAGTGCTTCCACCTCACGGGGATTTCGCACTATGGGGGATGGGGATTAATTTTATCAAGTAAATATACCGCCAGATATAAGGGGGGGAAACGGCCAATCAACGCGTGGTGAACTGTTTTGAATGGACTCGTGTAACAGCCATCCTGGCCTACTAAATGCACGAGTAAAAATGTCTGCGTGCGTGCGTGTAGGAACACATACTTCAGATGTTCATTTCCTTATAAAGATGAAAGTCCATAAAACATGCTCGAATTGTAAAAATTATTTGTGATAGTTTTGATAAGTACTGTCGCTGGTTAAAATCACGTTAATGCAGTGCAAAGGTTATTAAAGGCTTTAACGAGCGGTCAGAGAAAACCGCTGGAAATAGACCATAAAGTAACATAAAAGCATATTCCGGTTGAATTTTATGAGGAAGAGACATGAGAAATATTTTTTTTTCTTAATCACACCTGGATTTGTCGAAAAAACAGGAAATGATGAGAGGGTAATGAGGGTATTCGCTTTGAACCTTTTCATTTGTTCAACTTCAGTCGAAGCTTCTAAATAAAGTTCAAATCTGTATTCCAAATTCAGCTGTTTCATTTTCTGGGCAAAAATCGTTTCTTGAACACGACAACCTGAGCGATGTTTCTTCATCTGACTCGAAGACATGAACAAATTTACTGAACTGAGCCACACTCACTGTTACAAATACAGAGGGCTTTTCCAATTATGAGAAACTTCTAGCTATGGAATTGTATGGAATGTATGTGTATAAATCTGTTTTATTTTAAAAACGAAACGTGGAAGGAGGGTACTTGGCACTCAGCATGTTAACACTCCAAAACCGAAGCCCGGAACAATTTTATCACTACCTCTCCCCCCACTCCTCTGTCATAAATGATAGAAAGGCGCTCATAGAAACGTACCCGGTTTTTAACGGGTGTGGGGCCATGAGAAGTGCGAGAGACGCAATCGTCAGGCAATGGCCTGCCCCGAGCTGAGGCGGCTATGCGTTGCTATAGAAATGCACGTGTGTTGCATGATGCCTTTGACTTGGTGTCACCTCAATAGGACACTGCGGCGAGATGAAATATTCAGCAAGAACAAGGCAGAGGGAAAATATGAAACACTAGACTGACTAGAGAGTTTGGAGGTAAGTTTGTCGGTGTTCTATGGGGTTGTTTGTTTTTTTTTTTCGTGTGTGTGTGTGTTATTTACTTCGGGTATGGAGGGCAAAGACAAAGATGAAAATAAACTAATAAACAGTTCTATAGTCTAAATCATTCAGGCATTTACACAGTCGGACAGGAAGATTCAGTCTTTATTCGCACGATTCCTCGGGTCACATGTCTCTTCTCGATGTGTCCAAGGACAGAAGATCCACGGTCTTTGTCGCTGCTCCGAGGGAGACAGCTACCGTCTTAGTAGAAAGCTTCTTACAATGGTCCTTTTGGGAACTCGTCTTAGGCTGTGTGTGCTGGGAGAGAAACTGAAAGAATGGATATCCCAGGACAGTAGACAAGGAAGCTTTTCTTCTGGCACCTCACAATCGGGTCTTTGAGTCTGCTGTGCTGTGTTTGCCAACACTTGACAAAGCCGCTTGCTGGAACCTTTTCGCTTTTGAATGTTCCGAACTGGTGAAAAGGTACACCAGCCGCGAAAAACAATTCGTTCATATATTTTGAAGGCTGTCTGTATGTAGCTGGTTCCTGAATGTATTGGAAGCTGTTTAAACAAGACCATTTGTGATTTAACCTGTTAGAGAGCTCTTCCAATAATGGGAAACAATTACCTATGGATCTGCATGGGATGTGGGTCAAGAATAACATAAAAGGGGGCTTTGGTTCTTTGCGATCGTGCTCGTGGTATGCGTTTGCTGGGGGAGAGGAAAATATTGGAGCAAGGTATGTGTAAATATCTTGGACTCTGTCTTCAAAACAGAATATTTTGAAAGGGATCTGCAGGCGGTCGATCGGAATCCTTGAATTCTGTGACGAATGGAAAAATTTCAAAATATAAGAGGGCTCACGGACATTTGAATTAACAACAAGGTGACAGCGTGAATATTTCACAGATAATCTATTTGTCTATTGATTATCAGCAGCAGCAAAGACACAGCCTGGTACACGCACAGCAGCACAAACTGCACAAGAATTCTTAACTTTCAAGAAGCAGAAGGGATTGAAATCAAGGTATTTGGAAAAAAAATCTTTGAATTCCTGTCTAGTCGGTTTAATTACAAAAGTTCAAGAGTGGCTTTCACATTTTTTTTTTTTTTTTTTTTTGTTAATCAACTGACAGGTAGTTCCTTGGATGTAGTGTAAGCCAGCTAGTGACTATAGACACTGTACTCAGTATAAGAACTTCACTGTATGACGAGGGTAAAGGTATTACAGAGACTGGCAACGTGTTGTGTGTAGCCTCATGACATGAGTGATAAAACTGCAAGATAATCAATCCGAGACAAAATATATCTTATAGATTGCAACCTGTAACTTACAAAGTTAACTGTGACATACTTAACTGATTGAATCCTGTAACAAAGTACAAAGTACTTGTAAAAGAGTTTACTCAATAGAGTAACAACGATAAATGAAAAGCAACAAAATAGTACATTTATAATAATAGTAAAGTACACCCATCGATGCAGTTTGAACCTAAATATCGGTTAGTAACAGTTGCCTTTGAGACATAGAATGCAAAGTAACACTTGATAAATGCTAACTCGGTGGAAGAACTCCCAGTATACAAGTTGTGTTAATAAGATTGTACAGGTTGGCGAATAATATTCATGCAGTTAAGAATCCGAAGTCAGTATCTCAGCTCATTTTCTTTCCCCATTCTCAACTTTCCTATTTGTCTCTCTCTCTGCCTCCTTCAATCGCTCCCCTTTGTCTCCTCATTAATTTATTCGATAGTTTGAAGAGCAAGGGTCTTGGTTGGTTAGAAAAATCTTTTAGCCTGCGTTAGAAGATCTTGGAGGGAAAACGATGGGGTATGAAATTAAGAAGACACCTTGAAGATGGAGGAAGGTGGATCTGTCTGTGTTCTTTTCAAACCACTGAGATCAAAGTGAATCCCTTGCTATTGTGCTGGGGTCTTCTGTGTTGCGCTGCTATTGAAATATTTCGTTGGCGTGAGAGAACTCGTTGCGTGATGGTCTTCAATATCCTCGTTGGCTCCTTTCGTGACCTGTCGGTGAAATATACCCTAGTAATCTCGTTCATCTCATGCTTTAACCCTAATATTGTTTCAAAACCTGCATAGTAATTGTGATAATGGATTTTACTGTCTTCTGCGCTTTTGTGAGATGTCTCAAGCAGCTTAAGGAGACATTCGTGGATCTTCTTGAGCTTTGTTTCGTATCTTGGCTAGTAGATGGCTGAAATGGTTGTATAGAAATGTCGTATAGAAAGCATTTTTTTTTAGCAAAGTTTGAATGTAACGGTATTTTGTGTTGTACTGTGTTGGAGCACAAAGTACATTGAATTATCTTTACCATCCCTTAGTTCTTGAGTTCCATGACCGGTACGATTCTTATTCTAACAGCAGAGATCAGTTTGCTAGCTTTGGTGTTAACGTGTTAAATCTCCTTTGTTCCTACGCTTTTATGAAAACATTTTCAAAAACAAACAAACAAACAAACAAACAAACAAAAAAACAAACAAGGGTCTACTTGTTCCACAAACTGCTTTCCTCTCGTTTTGTGTTTTACGACATTCTTTGCGTTCGTTAACGGTTCTTCATCTTGTCAGTTCTCGTGCCCAGTGCTGCCAGAAGTGTTTTTAAAGCATGACCATCATGACTAATGCCTTTCTCGGAACAGCTCCCCAAACGCTTTTTCTCGGATTATACTGAGAGTTAATGTAAAAAAAGATTTTTCTTATCCTTTTCCGATTCTCCCCACACCACCATCTTTAAACTCTTTAGTACAACCATTCTTGTCATCAAAATATTTTGTTATGTATATTATTTATTATATCGTCTTGATTGCATATTTTCCATAAGAATTTAATTACAATTTTCGACATTTTGAACATAACCAACATAAGATGAGCATTTTCCCCGAAGAAATTGTGGGTTTGTTCTTTACACATGAAAAACGTGTTTCCTCAATAGTGTTGCTGGACTGGGGAAACCGTAGTTTATGGGGGAAAGTTTTGCAAAATATTCACGTTGCTGAGCAAGTATCAAAAGATCGGAAAGAACCAGACTAGAGTCAAATGCGAAGTAACTGGACAAACAAGACTCCAGGTTGAAACCCCTTCCGGAGGAAGTCTTCTTCCTGCACGTTGTTCAAGCAAGTGAACCGTTTTGTCTCCCAAGACAAGGAAGGAACCGCATTGCCTCGGAACCGCACGAGTGTCGTCAGCATTCGGCCCTTGCGCCAATTAACCCTTTCGGGGCGAGGCGGCTGACGTTTTAGCGGCAGTTTGCTGCACGTGATCTTTGCACGTTCAGCGCGTCCGCGCGAGTGCGCTCCCCTTGCAGCGTCGGAACTGCGTCCCCTTTCAATCAGTCAACATTCGCCTCAAGGATTAATTGGCCCCGGGGATATGGCAGAGCTGGTTAGCCGTGAAAGAGAAGAATAAGAGAGGGCATTGAATAAAATGTGTTTCTTTGAGTTGTCTGGGAAGAAGACAAAAAGAAAAGTTTCGTGGGTCTTGGGATTGAGTGAACGAGGTTAGAATGGTGCGCCGTTAAGTTGTCGACTGCTATTTCATTAATATTGACTGTAAGTGAATGTGTCAGCTAACAAGTTAAAATTAGTTATACTCACTTTTCAGCTGATCATTCGAACCGCTGGTCGGACACCATTTTCCCATTCATTACTGTTTACTGCAAAACTAATATCCGCCTTGAACTACTACAGCTTGTTGATTTGAGACTGAAGGGTCCTAGCCAGTGATGATCCTTATGAACTAAGATGACCCTCCCTCCCTCTCTCCACCTCAACTGTTCGTCGTCCCCCAAACCCCGCCCCGTCACTTCTCCTCTCTCCTGATCAGGTTCTAACATTTCCACAGCATGGAGAACTGTTTCGCTTTGCACTCTCCTTCAATCGTTCTTAAAGTTCCACCATTGCTGTAATTTTGTCTGGACATGCTTTATTGTCTTAATTTAATACTTAAAATAAATGCACGGCTGTTTTCGATCTCTGAGCTGTTAATACTCAAAGATTATCGAACTCCCTTGCTAAGAAGGCTTCGACAGGGTTAGACTAAGATTATATAAAATTATAATAAATAAAATAATAAATAATAACAAACGGTCAATAAATTATTTTAATAATTGATAGTCAATTTTAGTAATCAATGCTAATAATTAATATAATAAAAATAAAAAAGTATTATTATCAGATATTATCAGGTTTCATGTCTGGTTCAGCAACTGAGTTACTAGATGAGCATGAAGAGTGAACACCTTGTGGACAGTGAAGGGCGATGACTACAAGAATTGTTTGTACTGAAAAGTTGCTTATACTGAAAACTATAAGAATTGTTTACACTGAAAACATGAGCAGTTTAAACTACATAAATTGTACCGAAGTTTCAAGTTTTGTTTATCATGAATGTAAAGACGACCGGCTTTTTAGGTACGACAGCAGGACTAGCTGAAGTACCCGCCGGTTCTTCAGAATGATTTGCTCCACGAACTCCTGTGACTGTGATTTTAGTATTAACACTTGATAGAGCACTTCACTGTGATTTTAGTATTAACACTCGATAGAGCACGTCACTGTGATTTTAGTATTAACACTCGATAGAGCACTTCACTGTGATTTTAGTATTAACACTTGATAGAGCACTTCACTGTGATTTTAGTATTAACACTTGATAGAGCACTTCACTGTGATTTTAGTATTAACACTTGATAGAGCACTTCACTGTGATTTTAGTATTAACACTTGATAGAGCACTTCACTGTGATTTTAGTATTAACACTTGATAGAGCACTTCACTGTGATTTTAGTATTAACACTTGATAGAGCATTTCACTGTGATTTTAGTATTAACACTTGATAGAGCATTTCACTGTGATTTTAGTATTAACACTTGATAGAGCACTTCACTGTGATTTTAGTATTAACACTTGATAGAGCACTTCACTGTGATTTTAGTATTAAAGACCAGCCTGAATGGTTTGCGATGTTTGCATATATCGGTAGATACAGGTGATATAAGACTAACCTGAAAAATTTAGCCTCCAAAACCCATCCGTTAATTAATTATTTATCCGCTACGATTCGTACTTACGATCAACAGGGATCGCTAACAGTGTATTACGTCACACTAGTGCACCATTCACAACACTGGCAGCCGTCAACACCAAACAGTGTACTACGTCACACTAGTGCACCATTCACAACACTGACAGCAGTCAACACCAAACAGTGTATACGTCACACTAGTGCATCATTCACAACACTGGCAGCCGTCAACACAAAACAGTGTACTACGTCACACTAGTGCACCATTCACAACACTGACAGCAGTCAACACCAAACAGTGTACTACGTCACACTAGTGCACCATTCACAACACTGGCAGCAGTCAACACCAAACAGTGTATACGTCACACTAGTGCACCATTCACAACACTGGCAGCCGTCAACACCAAACAGTGTACTACGTCACACTAGTGCACCATTCACAACACTGGCAGCAGTCAACACCAAACAGTGTACTACGTCACACTAGTGCACCATTCACAACACTGGCAGCAGTCAACACCAAACAGTGTACTACGTCACACTAGTGCACCATTCACAACACTGGCAGCCGTCAACACCAAACAGTGTACTACGTCACACTAGTGCACCATTCACAACACTGGCAGCCGTCAACACAAAACAGTGTACTACGTCATACTAGTGCACCATTCACAACACTGGCAGCAGTCAACACCAAACAGTGTACTACGTCACACTAGTGCACCATTCACAACACTGACAGCCGTCAACACCAAACAGTGTACTACGTCACACTAGTGCACCATTCACGACACTGGCAGCCGTCAGCACCAAACAGTGTACTACGTCACACTAGTGCACCATTCACAACACTGGCAGCCGTCAGCACCAAACAGTGTACTACGTCACACTAGTGCACCATTCACAACACTGGCAGCCGTCAGCACCAAACAGTGTACTACGTCACACTAGTGCACCATTCACAACACTGGCAGCCGTCAACACCAAACAGAGTACTACGTCACACTAGTGCACCATTCACAACACTGGCAGCAGTCAACACCAAACAGTGTACTACGTCACACTAGTGCACCATTCACAACACTGGCAGCAGTCAACACCAAACAGTGTACTACGTCACACTAGTGCACCATTCACAACACTGGCAGCCGTCAACACCAAACAGTGTACTACGTCACACTAGTGCACCATTCACAACACTGGCAGCCGTCAACACAAAACAGTGTACTACGTCATACTAGTGCACCATTCACAACACTGGCAGCAGTCAACACCAAACAGTGTACTACGTCACACTAGTGCACCATTCACAACACTGACAGCCGTCAACACCAAACAGTGTACTACGTCACACTAGTGCACCATTCACGACACTGGCAGCCGTCAGCACCAAACAGTGTACTACGTCACACTAGTGCACCATTCACAACACTGGCAGCCGTCAGCACCAAACAGTGTACTACGTCACACTAGTGCACCATTCACAACACTGGCAGCCGTCAGCACCAAACAGTGTACTACGTCACACTAGTGCACCATTCACAACACTGACAGCCGTCAACACCAAACAGTGTACTACGTCACACTAGTGCACCATTCACAACACTGACAGCCGTCAACACCAAACAGTGTACTACGTCACACTAGTGCACCATTCACAACACTGACAGCCGTCAACACCAAACAGTGTACTACGTCACACTAGTGC
Organism: Marisa cornuarietis; assembly: GCA_004794655.1. Classification (NCBI taxonomy): domain Eukaryota; kingdom Metazoa; phylum Mollusca; class Gastropoda; order Architaenioglossa; family Ampullariidae; genus Marisa; species Marisa cornuarietis. The sequence continues at coordinate 122,397 of SMMW01000055.1, read as the reverse complement.
ACCATTCACAACACTGACAGCCGTCAACACCAATCTGAGAGAGAGTGTGTGTGTGAGCGACAGTTCGGGTTATTCAGACGCTGAAAGTCTGTATTTCTCGTGGTTTTGAAAAACTTACTTTAGCACGTGACGTTATGGTGATTGACATAGAGGTGTGTTAAATGATTGGCTGGTTTGGGGATGGTTTAATCATGTAATATTTGGTGCGGGGAAAGTTTGTTGATTTGATGTCATGTTAACAGACGAGAGAAAGTCGAGAGGAGACGACAAGATGACGGGTGTGGATGGAAATTTGGGGACAATTTGTGGTGCAGTTCAGGAGGGTGTAGCGAGGAGACAGCAGAAGTTGAGTGATGTGATAGATTTACGAAATTTTCGGAGGAGGACAAATTTTGTTCATTTTTGGATATTATTTCTCGGAAAAATTGGAGTAAGGATTCGAAGAAGATGGAGCAGACGATATCAGGGGAGTTTAGCGAGGAGACAGCAGAAGTGGAGTGACGTCACTATAATGCATAGCTCCACCTACAGGTAAGCCATTTTTGTTTTGGCCGTCGTGTTGCCAATGATGTCCAATGATGAATCTACTAGCAATTTCTAGAATTTCTTGTCCTGGTATGTAATTACTAATTAGTGTCACTATAGCGAGTACATGAAGAACATTTAATATCATTGGTTACAAATTATGTCAGTAGTAGTGTTCCGTGGTGCGCACCTTTCACCACGACAGGGACAATCGGATTGGGTTCATATCTCGGCGCTGACCTACCTCTCTTTCTCTCTCTCTCTCTCTCTCTGAATGTGACACTTGCTTACATGGCTGACCATCGGGCTCTCCAATGTCCTCCACTCTGTGTGTGCGTGTATGTAAAAGTGACCCCACTGTATTATCTTGCTTTGTATCTGACAGGACTCTTTTTTTTATATACTTTTTTGTGCATTTTTGTGTATATTCTATGAATACAGTAGTGACGCCTAGTCCACATATATATATATAGCTTTGTTTTTCTACATTATACCTTTAATTTATCATAAATCTGATGTCTTATGGAAAGTTATTATTTTTGCTTGGTGATACTCGTTTTTTTTAAACTCTTGTTTTGTTCTTCTCTCGTGGTTTTTGCTGTAGCTTTACAATCAACATAGTTTTAATAGTTGTGATTATAGCCAATTGATTAGTCTGCTTGCTCGTTTATGACCCTCTCCATCTTTACTGTTTGTTCCCTGGTTCCTCTTTGTGTCTTCTATGTTTGTCTTTTATTACTTGTCTGCATAGTTGTTTCTCCTTCCGTCCTTCGTATTCTGTCCATGTCTCCTACTTGTCTGATAGTCTGCTGAGATTGATTATGCGTTATGTAAATCACTCCTTTTTATTATTAGCTTATTTTTTGTTATGGCTGTCTCAAACACACACACACATAGGGCACATACACGCACACGCGCGCATGCACACACACATACATAGGGCACACACACACATACACACACGCGCGCATGCACACACACACACACACACAGACTGCATGGTCAAGAAGAAAGCTCTCATCGTTGTAGTCTGTGTTTTTAACGGCGGGCCGGTCACAGCTCATCGACGTCGTCTGCTCGAGCAAACAGGCGACTACCGCCGACTGACTCCCGCCCTGCCGCTGCGCCATTCTGTCCGTCACGTCGTCAACATGTTTGCATGTGGACACAGCAGTCAGCGAGCGGGTGCTAAAACCGACAACCCGACCAGCGTGGCTCCCTTAATTAAGCGAATCAATTATAAGTACTCTCTTCCATCTCTCTCTCTCTCTTTCATTCTGGCGGGTTTTTTTTTTTTTTTTTGAAAGGTTCTCCGTTTGTTTGTTTTTTTTTTTAAGTTTTGTCTTCTTATTTCTTTCTTACTTTATTTTTTTTATTTTACTTTTCCAGCTTTTACTATCTTGTTGAGAGTTATTCCCTAGATATGTACCAACTCTGGCTGAGCTCCATGTTGACCACAGTTCCGATTGCCATACATGACTTTACTGATCAGGAGGAGGGTATAACAGAATTCGCATTTCGTATACCGCCTTTTCACACATTTTTTTTTCTTTCTTTCCTCGCTCTCTTTCTTTCTTATTTCTTTGCTGTTCTTTTCTTTTGTTTTATTTTTATTCTTTCTTTCAGTGTTTGGGATTTTATCCCCACCCCTCACTTCATATGCTCGTCCTTCTTACCCTTCCCCCCTTCTGCTCTTGCTAATTTTCTACCATCTTTCTCTGCAGAATCCCTATATTTTCTATGTTCTGTTACTTGGTGTCTTTTTGTGTTTTCTATCTTTGTTTTCTGTTTGTCGTCAGTACTGTCGTTTATTCTTACGTCCCTCGTGTTGTATCCATGTAGTCCACGTCTCTTCCTCGTTTTAAGCGCTAAGAGCATGCTCTCCATGAGTGTGAATATGCGCTATACAAATCTTCATTTATTATTATTATATGATCCTTTTTGCTTCCCACCCTTTCAGATTAATCTTTCTTTCAAACTTTGATAAATGTAAAAGATTGAAGATGAATTTCCCCCCCCCCCCCACACACACACACACAAGAACAAAAAATAAAAAAACTCCGCAAATTTGTGTTCTATGCATGTTCGATTCCGACGAAAGTTGCCGAAGACTTCCGAAGATTATTTTGTCAAACCCTAAAGCCTCAAAAATAAATAAACAGCTCGTTACTAGCCGATTGTATGGAAAACCCTGGCAACCATGATTGTCAAGGTCCTTTCTCTCTGGTTAATGCTGCGTGTCGTGAAGTATGATGTGATGTCAGCTGTGATGTAGGCCTACTCATCCTCCTCCCGAGGAAGTAAAGTGGTCTTTTGTCTCGGCCTTGTGAAGTCTAACGGGCAGCTTGTTTCTCCTCTTAGTACATTCTGTGATTGCCAGACGGTGAAGACGTCCACACCCACCGCTCCACCACCGACGGCGACACGACGACTTTTAATATTTTACTGCAAACGATGTCGAAACACATGTCAGCACGCGCCGTGGCAGCGCCCACACGTGTCATGGTGTAAGCAGGCGCCTGTTTCCTGCTCAACCGTGACGCATCGTTTTGGTTTTTTAACGATGTGACTGGGGTGTGGTGGGGGGGATGGTGCAGCATGTGACAGCTGCAGTATACAGGAAACTCACAAAGGTATAAAACGAGGGCTCGGGTTATGCTCGGCTGGCGGCAAGGTCTTGACAAGGAAATTATGAAAGGTGGCCGACTAAAATACTTGTCGCTTACTGACATGTTACTGGCAGACGACAACGAGGGTACATCGTCAATTATTTAGCGCATGCGCAGTCCGCACTCGTCGGTGATTAACGCGGAAGTAGGGGGCTAAGTCTCCAGTTGCCTTTACCGAGACATACGAATGTAAACAGATTGATGGAAAAGATCTCTGTCGCAACGGTAAGTTAAAAATAGTAGAAGAAAAGATAGAATTATTTACTTTTAAATTAAATGCCTTTAATCTCGTAAAAACAAAAATGTTGGTTGCAAGCGATACGAACGAGAACTTCGTGCTGACAGTAAACTCAACAATAATAAGGGGTCGACATTTCGAATCAGGATTTCAAGTAAATGATCCGTGATCAATTAGCTGGATCTTAATATTACATCGTGGGAATTAAAAGTCAGTCAACACACACAAGAGTCATCGCACGACCAAAATAAGTGTTTGCAGTGAAAGCTTGGCCAGGTTTGGAGAAGAGTAGCGCATCATATACGTGTATAGCATCAAACATTGATTCCGAAATAACAGCTGGGGTTGAAGTCTTATAAGTATGAAAATTACCACTGCTGCTAGATATACAAAAATCACAAAGTGTTTGCACAATAACATTTTTTTTATTATAGGAACAAAACCCATGCAGAGACACTTGCCTATTACCTTTAAATTTCACCTTAATGTGATTGCCAACTCATCAAAATATACATAAAACAACAAATAAGAAACAATACTTTCAATTATTTTAATTTTTCACGACCAGCATTTCCCCCCCCCCACACACACACACACACGTACGCACGCACACACACTTTTTTTTAACTATTTAATTTATTAAAATCCCTTCCAATTATAAAATTGAGCTTATGGTTGTGCTGATTGCTAATATGCTGTTGATACATAATTTACTTCACATCTGTAGTTCACATGAGTGGAGACGGCGTTAATCCCTCATACTGCTCCACCCCTCCTGTACTGTGGTAGGTGCGTGAGGTATTTTGAAACATTTCTGTGGGTGGTTTTGTTCTCTGCTTTTGTCTTGCTTCTTTTGATTGGTTAGTTGTTTTCTGAGCTGTTGGCTGGTTGGTGTTTACAGTTCACACCTAATGTACAGTGCCAGGGAGACTGTTAATAATGTGAACTCCATATAAGCTCGCATACCACCCCACACACACACACCCGTCATTTCTATTAGCAGTTGTAAATGTGCAGCACATTGTCTGCTGTTACTGTCTAAGCCCCATTAGACAAAGCAATGGCAGCGTACGTATGACATGATAAGGGTGGGCGAGAAGCCGGTGAGAAGGCTGTTCTTCTCCAGTCTTACTACACTGTGACAGAATATTGTACTTATCTGGAGATAACACATATTGCAAGACGATATATTAAGAAAAATCGATGAGGTAATATTCACGCCTGGAAGAAAAAAACATGTACTTTCAAAGATAGATAAATATGCCTTTCATTCTCGAGCCTTCTGATGAACTGATGCGACTGCTGTGAAAAGAAAAAAATGAATTTCTCTCTTTATATATATATATAAGAGAGAGAGAGAACATAACAAAAGAATTAACATCCAGCACATTAAATGGGTAAAGCAAAAAAAAAAAAAAGTTAAGAACACAAATGGAAAAAGTGTGTGTGTGTGTGTGTGTGTGTGTGTGTGTGTGTGTGTTGGGGAGCAAGCATTGTTAAAGGAAACAATAATTTATCAATATTTTCTCCCAACTTCGCTGACATTTCATTGTTAACGCTGCACTCTATAAATAAACGGATATCATTTTAATAAAATTTTCAAATGCTTACACATGCGTGTGCGATTCCATTTATTGACAGCACTGGAGGGTTAATCAGCCGAGGTCCTGGAAAACCATTTTAAAGCTGCGTAGAATCCCTCAGTACAGGATAATGAACAGGATAAAGAGCAAAGAGACTGAAAGCTCTGGAGAGCGAGAAAGATGGAGAGAGAGAACGAGAGACGCTTTCGTGAGGCGACAACTTTTCCTGATGTTGCGACCACGCGCATAGCCACGCCCATCCACAAGTCAATCACCTCATTAGCATAAGAAATAACCGACGGCACCGAGGGTTTTACGCTCCGCTCATCAGACATAATGAGGCCTCAGTCGGCGAGAGTAAACATTCCCGTGTCTCGATTGGTCGTTTTCTGATCGCCTACTTCTTTGATTGGTTTGGATATAAATTTGCGATTTTTCGACGATCCGTTTATTAGAAGACCACAGCAGCCCTAAGAAGTCATCGTCTACTACAGCACTTAAATTGTCTGATATTTTGTTGGATATATATTTGTTTCTTTTTTTTTAGTACAGAAAACGATTGAATGAAGAGTTTTAAAATAGAATAAATCGAACGTCCTTGTGTGTCGTTACGTCTCTGGAAGTGCAGGTAAGAAAAGTTAAATATTGTTTTAAGTGTGGGAAAATATGTAAACTGCTTTAAATTTTTAAAAAAAATTTTGTCAAGAAGTCGACTGTAATTATCTCTGACGATTTTCCTTCTTACTCTTTTACAAATTTGAAGTTGATTTATCTGCTTCTGAGCTGCGGAATCATTGCCTATCTTAATGTAATTTTTTTAAACGTATTTGTTATTTGTTAGTCCTCTAGTCTACTACGCGGGGGAAATAATCAGTTCGACTCTGTGACAGTTAAATAGTTAAATTACATGTTCGTTCTGCAGGCGAGATAATGCTGCCCCATACAAGAGGAAAATATCATTGCTTGTGATTTACGAGTGACCGGTGAAAGCTATTCCTCAACAAAAAGTGAGAAACTTCGTACAAGGACAGCATGCACGTGGCTCCAGTTTTTTCCTGCTATGGACGAGAAGCTGTAATGGCCAAGGTACCAGCTACGGCGGCAGACCTTCGACAAACTGCCAGTCAGATCTACCCAGTTTGTTCGATTCCTGACGCAGAAAGGGTCATGGAGTATTCCCTAGCCGCACGGCTGACCACCCAGTCTGTACCCTGGTCAGGGTTGCTTCCCCAGTTTACGAAATGCCTTCCAGATAGTCGAAGCTGGTACCCGAACACCCCCAAAGCACAGTTCCAAACTTCGCTGTATTCTCGTGGACATGGCTGTTCCGCGTTCACGAGGACGGGTTCATTTGTACGCCAAAAGATAGGCCAGAGCGATTCGTCGACACATTGCTCTGGTCTGGTTGTGATGGACAGGAAAGAGGCGCCGTGCAATAAGATGCTTGAAAACAGTGAGCTGCACTCACGCTGGCTTCACTCTCTTCCTTTTGCGGATCCCCCACGAGGAATTCTCGAGGAGAGAAAGATACAGATCTCATGTGGGATCAAAATGTTTTCGCTTCCTTCGCTACCTTGCCCTCGTTTGGCAAGGGACGAAACTGCACATCATCTTACAGGCTTTGCAAGTGACCATTCAAGTCACGTGACACCAGTAGGGTGTAAGGAGGATCCATTGCCTCACAACAGCGAGACGAAATCCACGGATTTGAGTTTCGAGGTCAAGCTGAAGACCTTTCCACATGATAGCAGCTCTGAGAATGGCCTCGATGTTCAAGACAGAAGAAAATGTTCTGAAAGTGAAATAGCCCATCTTTGTGCCTCCGCAAACTTGAGCCCCCAGGTATTCTCCACTCTACCCGACCCCTATTTCAAAACCAAAGCCACATCTTTGTTGACCAAGCTCCCTAAAGCAGCTAGCACTTTGAAACCACTGCAGACGTCTTCATGTACGGGTCCATTGAAACACCCCTTTGCCAGATCAGCCGACACTCCGTTGACCAAAGACAGCGCCAGGTGTCATGGCAAACTGAAATCAAAAAGGCGTTCAGAGACGGGTGATATCCCGAGAAATAGAAAACCTGGAACAAGCTTTCGATCTGGTTCGCTGACGAGGAGCACGTTAAATCTGTCGTTCAGGTGCGGCGACCTACGGAAAGCCTTCAAGTGCACCCAGTGTCGCTACCTGACGGACCGCAAGAACAACCTCAAAAGACACGTCATCACCATGCACCAGGCCTCCACCCGCCTGCTGGAGTGCTGCGGTGCACTTTTTCCTAGCAAGGCCGCGCTCAGGGACCACGTGACCCTCTTCCACCGGGGTGGATATCGTTGTCAGGTGTGCGGACGAAACTTCTGCCGAAAGGCGCTGCTAAGACGTCACCTGACGGTGCACAGCGGCCAGAAGGACTACGCATGCGCAATCTGCGGCTACGCCACGAGCCATAAAAGCAACCTGGAAAGGCATCAGCGCGTGCACGGCAGAAGGGGAGTGCCTGGGGTCAGAGGGCAAGTTAGTTTTTCACGACTTGCGGACAAGGGGAAACTAAATACCGCAAGACACGCAGAAGACAAGGAGCCAACAAGGAAAAGTCTCGGTGCTAAGCACTCTCCAGGTGCGAAGGCAGTGGTGAGTCTTGACTGCGAGGATGAGGCTGAGTCTAAGGTAACCTCAGGAACAGAACTGTGTCCTGGATCTTCGGAAAACTCTTCCAGTCTCATTTCCTCCTCTAGTACAATGAAGACACAAGAGAGGAAGGAAAAGAATGGTATGAAAGAAAATCCTGAAGAGTCTTTGACTGAACAGAAAAATGTGTTTTGTTTAGGAAGCGAGTGTGACAAATATTGTCGAGGGGGAACCCTGAGACAGTTTCTGCTACCTAACCGGCTACAAGAGACACACAAACCTCGTGACAGCGAGCTGGTAACAAGAAGCAGTAGTGCTGGGGATTTTGTGGCAGTTGCCGGTGTAACCGATTATCACTCAGAAGCCTGCAATCTCGTAACTGAAGATTCAAAGGAAAACAAAATTCCAGCAAAATCGTCGGAGTATTGTGCAGCAAGAGGCGTGTACGGTACAGAAAGAAAGACCAGTTTGGTGGATTTGACTCAGGGTCAGGACACGAGATCATCCCAATGTGAGGATCATCTAACAGACGGGATTGTGTTCAAGTGGGAGGTCGGACGTGTTCTGGCAGAAGGGGTCCAGGATTCCAGCGAACCAGACAGAGCCGAAGCCCACGTGCAGCGGAAGAACAGACGAATGTGTGTTCATCCCTATTACTGTTTTTTGTGTAGTTCTTCCTATTCTCACCAGGCGGACTTCCAATGTCACCTGCGAGCATGTCACGTGAACACTTCCGAGCTGCTTCACTTTCCTCTCAGTGCGACTGTCCGGAAAGGCTGCATAACAGCTTTAGTGGCGAGTGAGCCAAAGCCAGTGGTCTGCAGTCACCCACAATAAATATAAAAACATTCACACATCGCTACAAGCACGGGGAATCTTGAAACCTAAACAAAATCCTTCGCATTGACCTGAGGCCTGTGCACAGTACCTTCCACACAGTCCAGCCACCATGTAGACGGCAGGACATCTAGCAGTCAGCTAGATGGCAAGGTATTTAGCAGTCAGCTAGATGGCAAGGTATTTAGCAGTCAGCTAGATGGCAAGGTATTTACCAGTCAGCTAGATGGCAGGATATCTAGCAGTCAGCTAGATGGCAAGGTATTTAGCAGTCAGCTAGATGGCAGGATATCTAGCAGTCAGCTAGATGGCAAGGTATTTAGCAGTCAGCTAGATGGCAGGATATCTGGCAGTCAGCTAGACAAGCAGTAAGATAGCATTTTATTTATCCCAGAGGTCAATTCGGAGCAGCTTGATATGAATGTACAAAAAATACCACAACATCAACATCCCCTAAACAGACTCATACATTCATGGTTCAGACAACTGCATTCATTCGCACACAGTAACATTCAGAAGTCGCACGGTCGAAACAACGAAGAGCCTCGATCTGTTGGTCCTGAATACAGCTACACAGAATCGGCGACCCGATAGAAGTTGGGAAAATTCTCCCGACAGCTGGTAGGCATAAGCCGCAATAATAATAACTATTATTATTTATAGCGCGGTATTCCATGTTGTCTCGATTTATATTATTGTATTAGGCATAAATGCTTAGAACATAAGAATAATGTATGAGGATGGGGGGGGAGGGAAGGTAGAGTTGGTTTGTTTTAAAATTAACCGTCTCCCTCCTCCCCCCTCTCTCACTTCTTGACGACGGAGAGTGTCGAAGTTGCTGCAAGTTTTAGACTATCCATATTACCACTTTAGACCCATTGCTTGCTTTTTATTAGTCATTTACCCCACCAAAAATAAATTGACCGTATAATTGAGGAACTGAAGTGATAGTAGAAAGGCCTGTCAGCTTCCGTGTTGTGTTTGGAAAAGCAGAGTGAAGGAAATTATCGGCTTGTATGTTAGTGGGTATATACAATGTCCTTGTATGTCAGTGGGTATAATTATACAATGTCCTTGTATGTCAGTGGGTATAATTATACAATGTCCTTATATGTCAGTGGGTATAATTATACAATGTCCTTATATGTCAGTGGGTATAATTATACAATGTCCTTATATGTCAGTGGGTATATACAATGTCCTTGTATGTTAGTGGGTATCATTATACAATGTCCTTATATGTTAGTGGGTATATACACAATGTCCTTGTATGTCAGTGAGTATAATTATACAATGTCCTTGTATGTCAGTGGGTATAATTATACAATGTTCTTGAATACAATATATTTGGTCTGGTCACCGCCTCGACTAAGTCCAAGCTGTTTGAGATTACCTTGTTAGTAATCTCCAAAGTCGAGCTAAAACTCTATACCCACTTACAAACTGATTATCATGCTAGTACCTGAACGGACCATCATAAGTTTAGTTATAAGTTTAGGTCCTTGTTTTAAGTGCTAAGAGCATGCTCTCTATGAGTGTGAATATGCGCTATAAAAATCTTCATTTATTATTATTATTATCTTAAATGATTACGTCTGTAAATGAGCCTGGAGGTTGGTCAGTGAAATAGGTTTATAAATAAATTTGCATAATAAACAAAATGCATTTGACTTGTAATCTTTTAATGAGTTTATACAACTGATATTCCTGTTTCGCATACATTGAGCATTTTCTATTATTTTCTATATAGTAAGTGAACTAAGCTGTAGGTAGATACTGCCCATTGTAAATATTTTGAACTCGTCATCCATACGCGTAATGTATGTTGTGGTGGTTGATGGCAGGTCTGTCTGTCTGTCTGTCTGTCTGTCTGGTCTAAGTGCGCATGTACTATTTATAAACTTGATGATCTTGGATAACCAGGCCACAACTGTTTTCTCCTAGTTTTGGTGTCACGATGAAAATCCATTGAGAGTAAGTAGAGGGTGTATACCTGGCGGGTGCGGTGCTTCTAAAGGGTCATCAATCGACCTCGACTTGGTCGTTCTGTCTTCGCTTTTGCTTGGGCAAGTCTCTTATAGCAAAAACTTCATGAAATTGCCTTTGAACGACTGGTTTGGGAGAAAAGCTATCTTCACCACTACAATAATAAACTTCAGAGTTTAATTTGGGTATTTTTTATTATAAATATTCACCGGAATTCGTTGAAATCTTCATACTGATGTAATGTCATTTAGCAAATATCTTTTAGAGGTTTTCTTTCTCAGATTTATTTAAATTGTTTTGTTATGGCATACGAACTTATTTTCATTCTTGTTACCAGTTTAGCTCATGTCATTGCAATGCAGCCAACTGGATGTATGATGCGGAAAGAATATCCACTGTCTCTGAAAATTATGTTGCACAGCACTTGTGCACGAGTTTTGTAAAACAAAAATATTTGTTTGTCCCTTGGAGGGAGGGAGGAAGGGAGAGAATGAAGGTGCTAATTCATGTTTCGTCAACCTCATTTGAGGATATGTGATGACTAGACCGGTCACGAGTCGTTACACATCAGTGGTCTGATTGGCTGTTCCGGCGAAAGGGTTTTATGCTCGAATCACTTTGTGCATTAATAATTTGATTGGCTGTTTTGAAGAAAGCATGGATCAAAGGTACATAAATTATTCGGGTAAACGTTGGGATAACAATGACCAAAGAGCATCGCTAGAAAACAATATCAAGAGGCATCTAAACGACTCTAAGGTCCTATGAATATTAATAAATGCACAATTTGTTGTCATGCACAAAGGCAGCTGCCAATGGAAGGCTTTAGGATGGTGCAGTGTTAGAGTTCCTGTGAGTTCTTTGACAACGAGTGAAGTTGATGCCACACTGAAAGTTTTGCAGAAACAGATAAAAGAACCATGATTAATAGATGGTTCGAGAGAAAAGTCAGATGAAAAATGGGAGAGTACAAAGAGGTGGAACACGCCAGCTACCGTGGCTCAAGCTGACCGAGTGTGTCCAGCTGTGACGAGCAAAGCCAAGGGGTCTGATGGTCTTTTCAAACAAAGAAGATTTCAAGAGCTTAAGTTACACGACTGGCATTTATTACTTATTATTTATAACCCTCGGGAAGGGTAAACAACAGTTTGAGACACAGTCACGGTTAAAGTGTTACAGAATGTGCAGAGGCAGTAGCCATAGCCTGGTGGTCATAGTGGGCCCGACTGACAAGCAAATCGAAGGTCACTGGTTCGGGCTTTGCTCAGGCTGCGACTGGAGAACTCCTCCCTGCTGCTGCAGCATGCAGGTTCCTCCCGCTGTCCGAAAGAAGATTGCTCCTGTGAAACCTTTTGTAAATCAAAATGGCAAATAAATAATAAATTGCCAGTTTGGGGCAAACATTTTTGAGCGCTCCTAGACCCGAAAACAACCTACCAAACTAAACCTTAAACCTAAAATAACATTAAAATAGAGTAAAATCAGGAATGGTAATGATAAATACACACCCAACATGGAGAAGAAATAATGCGATTACCGTGGAGCTGCAAAACAAAAGATGACCGCTATTTTCGCTGGGGTTTTTTTTTTTCGTGAAAGCCTCTTTGGTTAGCGAAAACAGATATTAATTAACACAAGTCTTTCGAAGTGGCGTAAAACGAACTTTTGAAAAGATGGAGGATCCCTGTAAGCGATACAAAGTAGCCTATAGTGGCAGTAACAAGTTAAGATCGCCATGCATCAGCAAAATAAAAAATCCCCGTTTTAAGAGCGTTTAATCCAGGTTTATTGTCTTTTTTGTTCGTTTGTGGTTTTTTGTTGTTGCTTTTTTTCTTGACTACTTCGCAAAGAAAAAGACGTGGACGATAAGCGACATATTGGAGGATTTTTTGAAGACTTGCTCGTCGAATGGCTCAAAAGAGCAGACAATATCTAATGGACAATATATCCATGCTGCACACCATGACTGAAATTCACTAGAATTTTTGCCTCCGACGTCAGCCACACATATACAACCAATGGATGCTGGCATCGTTAATGTTTATAGGTCCGATTATCGTCACCGTCGATTGGGAGAGATTTCATCTGGACGCCATTGATGTTGGAAAAATACCAAAGGCGGAGAAGCAAGATGAGCTGGCTACGTGGCATCATTGATAACTGTCGGAGTCCTGCCAGCAGAAGTGTCAAAATAACCGGTGGGTACCACACAGCTACCTTCCATGCAGGCGCTTATATCAAAGGGTTCGCTATTCTCGTGAGCTGCTCACAACACCGGCTGAATGTTGAAGTGGACCGCACGCTGGCTGTGAGCTCGTCACCTATGAACACATCCTGCAGATGGTAACCACTTGCGATCAAGGGTCAACGATGGGGACAGTGATGACGAGGTCCTCCTGCTAAGGATGTAGTCGGTGAGCCTATTGAACAAACCCTCCCTTGTTATTTCGCCAAGAACGCTTTTCGGACCGGACTTACCGTTATACCTCTCTCCACCAAATAGAAAGTTCTCGGTCGTTCCCCTCCTAATCTATCATTATCGCGATTAGCAAAGAAGAAAGAAAAAAAATGCACCCGGTTGTATTGTCGTCCACGGTAGGCGACGCTTGCACTTTGACAACGCGATGAACAGAACTCACACAGGAAGATATGTAGAGCACCTTTCGCTATCTTGAACATTCCCTGTACAAGGTTCATCGATGACTTTTCTTAACACGATACACCAATATGGCTGTTATTCAGAAGCTGCTGTCTGCTTACATTCAACCGATTCTCAGTTAAATTGTTTTAGTTTCCCAGTTGATATGGTTAACTAGAAATTGCTATTTCTTACATTCTTTGGACTTAATACTGCACAACTGATACTCTGCTGTGCATGCATCAAGGTGTTTACACACACACGTGCATGGACACATACACATGTAACAAGACAAAACGTTTTAATGTGAAATTATTTATGAACTATTTGGCCTTCAGAAATATTTCATGTCTAGACAATTTATGATGAATAAATACGCGCAGAGAGTACCAACAATGCTGGACTTTATATTTCATCCATGATGCATATGGTGATGTAACGTATAATTTGTTCAGGCAGGCAGCATTTACAATCTTCTGGTATACAGCATGAAAACGGAATGCTTTAAAAACAATATAAACACAATTACAATAATGGAAAACAGTATAAACTAAAAAACCCTTTAAGATAAATGAATGCAGTAAGATTTAACCTCATGGTGAGCCTCGGGTGTTGTTGACATAATGTGAAAAAAAGGGACATTATATATCACAGAGATCCTAGGTCAAATACAACTCTTCACAGCGTCATGTACAAAGATCATGTTCCATTTAGCTCATCTGCCCACTCACTCGCTCATTCATGCACGCAGGCAGTACAATTATGTCATGCAGGCAGACGAACTCAAGTCAAAAACTATTCAAAGCATGACAGATGTTCCTATCCCATAAAAACACATCGTGAAATGAATTTTATGATTAGGTGCAATATTTTGAAGACCTCTTTCAAATTAATATAAGCTCGTATAAGATGTGGTTTGTTACTGGAGGGAATCAAACATATGTTTTTTAAATCTTATTTGTAAAATAAAAAAAAAATGCCAATATAGTTTTGTTAAAAGTTGAGACCTTTTGGAGAAATCCATGGTGATGAATTTTGGCAGACTGAAAAGGCAACGACATGCCTATGCTAACCATATGATTAAAAAAAAAAATCTGCATCACTTGGCTTAGATTATCACATACGACGAAACCTGATAGACTATGATGTAGATGTAATACTACTACTACATAATAAATGAAAATTTTGACATTTTTGAGGAGAAAGACTGGGTTTTGATTTTTATTAACTGTTACCTTCATGGTAAAAGGTGTCATGCAGTATTTGAGGTTGCAAAATCAAATTTTAAGAAAATATTGCCAAAGAAAGTTTTCTTCAAAACAGAAAATCTGTTATCAATAAAGATGGTTGAAAAAGCATGTTTCCTATGCATCTATAAATAGTGCAGCTGCAAAGTGTCTAGCACAATCACTTCCACCATGGCAACCAAATGAACTGTCTAGTCAAGGTCCACCCACCTATCCTCAATGATGAAATTGTCTTCTCAAATTACATGCATTGCTCAAGTCAACAATGCACAATATATATGCTTAACAATGTTGGTAATGTACACAAATTAAGTAGTAAATTAACATAAAATACAAAAACCCAAACTATATGCAGTCATCCCATGTTGTCATGTTAATATGTCTGGATGATAACATGAAAAAAGTGAGAACACACAAAAGACATCACGATAATCTTATATGCTGTGCTTGTGGCAAAAAAAAGTCTTTTTTTTTTCTATTATGACTCCCTAAGACCACGTGTCATGTTCCCAACTTTCACAACGCGCAACCTCAATCTTCAAGAGGGTTAGGGATAGTGAAGAACCCTAATCCTTCAACAAGATTTATAATCAGCTTTTAATGGTACAGTACTGTACAGCACTGGCAGGAAATAACAAAAATAGTTTTAATGACAGAAGGAAAACGCCAACACAGCTTAAAAAAAAGTACTTCAAAACAACTCAGGAAAATACAGCTGTCCATAAGTGTGCACATGAGCATAATAACATGAGCAAACAGATGTTAACAGTTCACAATCTGGCACACTGACATAATTAATAACAGCATCAAATAAATCCATTCACCAATACCCAATTTTCCGCACAAAACAGCAGCTGTAATAGGGCCCAAATTTTACTTTGATAATGCATTGTTTTGCAGATTTGGTTGAAATTAATTTGTTGCAAAACACAGCCAGGAATGTGTTGTCTTCCACAGAAGAAAATCTCTTCATCCAACGACATATAACGAGCTGTAATTCTGCTTTAAAAAAAAATTTACTTTTAACGAGATATCTCTCATTAAGCTTGAAGTTTTCTGGTTGATACTCTTTCCGCGTCTTATCAAAAGAATTTAGGATCCTCTATAGTGGACACGATCGCAGATCAATCACAAATGGAGAACGCTAATGTTCACTACCTTCCCTAGAATGACAATGTCCTTAGTTAACCCTGGAAGAGCTTATGCTCCATTTTCTATTACCTAGGGCATTAAATTATATTCTTCACTTCTTATCAGATGAAAAAAGGAAAGGACAGCAAGTCTTTATTCACTTCTAAGATCTTCTGTAATGCAACAGAAAGGATACTGACAAATATACCAATATTTCTTAGCAAATTATGCTGCATCAGCCAACCATGTACCATCACACAAAAAACTTTGCTTGCCAACCTCTCTCTAACATACACGCATGCTTAACACGCACGACTGCATAGGATATGAAGGAAGGGGTAAGGACTGAACAGACATATTTTGCTGAATAGAACCATGCAGCACAATGTATACACACTGTCAACATGCAACATTTATTTGTACAAAATCCACAAGCAGCCTCGTTCGCGAAAAACTGGCAAATATTTCATCAAATCTGAAATCTGTAATATAAAAATATTGTCAAAAGCCATAGACAAAATATTGCCTGCAATCAGAGAAAAACTAAGACGTGCATTTTTTCCCCCATGATACTCATCTTTAGATTCAGCAAATACAAAATTGTAAGCCCAAGCCAAAGGCCACAAGTACACTAAAGTTCAACAGTTAAGTATGTAAATAATAAATTAGACCAACTATTCACAGGGTGCTAAAATGCTGATATGTTTCTTTGTGTGCAAATACTTCAAACAGAACAAAAACAGCTGATCATATGAGTATATCGCTTTAGTGATACACATGGACTGATGTCCAAGAAGCAACAATTTATCATATTCACTCCCGTCCTCCCCATGTCCCACAGAGCAATGGATACAAACACAGCCCATCATCGTACCACAACCACCCTAATAAGATTCACCTGTTTTAAACTTTAATACACTGTCTCTCCATCAATAATAGTTGACACCTAGTCCATGTTCACTGCCTACTGATGCAAACAGATATCAGTATAACACAGTAAATAATAACCTGGGTGAATGGTGCTCACTCACTAGCACAAGTGAAGCTGTGTAATGATAGTAGTATGGTTTTGTAGACATCTAGCTAGATAGCAACCAATGATGGTACACAGCTTAGTCATGAAGGAAAGCTGTATGTGAATGTAGCATAAACAAGCTTTGAAAATGAACAATTTTTTTTTTTTTGCATAAGATATGAACGCCATCAATGTCACAATATTAGTTTTAAGTTACTTTGTATACAACTTAACGCCTTGGTGAGCAGAATGAAGCGACTCACTGCTGATGTGGATATCATGAACAGCTAAGTAGTGCCGAATGTTCAGTTTCATCCCATATGTTGTGTTTCCTAAATAATCTCTCAAAAGTTTGCACAGCCTCCCATTTTCTGGTCGTGCTGGTTGTCGTTACATTTTGATGTTGAGATGATGTACAAAAACTCAGCTGCTTGCTACTATTACATGCACATGTTTATTTTGTAAGCAAGAATGAGTACCAAAGAAAGGGAGAAAACCCAAGAGGCAATTTCCCCAGTTGCTTGCAAATTTGTGCTGGGTTGTGCCAAAGTAAACACAAATATAGTCAATCCATGCTACATAAGATTATGTGAAATGCTGCATGATATTAGTCTTGATCTCTTCTCAATAAAATAAATTTTATGTCCTGTCCTTCCTCTGCTGAACTCCTATACTGAACAACCATCCTATACCCAGAGCATTCACATTTGTGAATTCCCCCACTAATGTGGAGACAATTATTTTTTTCTGACAAGCAATTTGAACAGAAAACAGTTTATCATTCAGCAGGTGTTTAATCACCTCATTTCTACTTATATATCTCATTGCAACACCCCCGATATGCCCTTCAAAGTAACAGACAAAACTGGCATTCAACAAAATTATTAACAGCAAGCCGCATTAGTCTGTTTATACAACAAACTGAATCAAAATTATTCATTAACAGCCAAAGACAAATTTTGGTTGAGATATTCAGCCCTTAAAGGATCTAACTGACAAGTGGTTAGTTCCTAACCTAAAACTCAAACTCCTGGTCACATATAATTCTCACCGAACAATCAATGTTTAAAAAAGCAATTTTGTTATTAGGACCCGGAATGGGTTTAAATGCAGTATCAGGTTTATATTAATGTAAGTGCACATGCTTTGTGTGTGTGTGTGTGTGTGTGAGAGAGAGAAAGAGAGAGACCAGTAATAAAAAAATTACAAATAAACCTGTCATAAAGTCTTTCCCCAAACAAAAAAAATATTCCTAATACTCATTTTGAAGAAAGGTCACTCCACATTATATCTCCTGTCTGGTTCAGTAATGGGCCCTACTTGCAATCCAGGAGGATCCTCAAAGGGTGGGGTAGGAAGTGACGACATGGAATAGGCTGCTGGATGGTTCACGACCCCTGCACCCTGACCTTCAGGGTCATCAACTGGGTCAATAATGCCTTCACGCAGCAGTTTTTCTTTCATGTTTCGAGAACGATCTGTGCAAGCTTTGCGTGCCGCAGTCAGAGAGATAGATTCGGGATTAAACGGCGTTCCGAACAGTCTGATTCTGAACATAAAAGAGAAAAATGTCATGTTAAAAAAAGTCCAAAATAAATGAAGGCCATTAAATAAGTGTAAGACGGGTCTATATAAATACCTTTACTACACAGATTTGAAAAGCATCCTAACACTGAGTTATATATTAAATCCACATTTACAATTGTTTGAAGCAACACCTGAGCGCAAAAGTAATTAAAGCCATAGCTAAATGAGCTCCCCCCAAAATCCCACAGTAGATATGTAGAGTTTAAGTCAGAAGTGAGTTTTCAGAGTTTCTAGAAAATTGGCATTATATGAGTTTTCAAAAGTCCAAATATTCCTGTAACAAAGATACTAAAATATATCACATAAATAAAAAATAAGTTAACCCCACAATAAATATCCAAGGATTACATTGAATTGTGAAGTGTTTTTGCAAGTTGATGATCTAAAGCTGAGTGCAAAACATATAATACCCATTTACACATTTCATGCAGACTAATTATGTTATTTTAGAAAACTTGAGTGCATTTGCAGTGAAATTTAAACACTTTGCTTTTGAAAATAAATCAAAGGAATTGCCTCAAATGCTGCTGATTAAAAATAATCTCTGTATCTGCTAAACAAAAGGTTTTGGGAAAAAAATTATATGCACTATATTTAACTTTCACTCTACAGAACTCTGCCCACTAGAAAAAGCCAATCAGTTTAACATAAAACTTTACAAGAAAAGTCATTTTATTGCTTTATGAGTACTAAAAATTCTTAAACATTTATATAATTATACTTAAGTACGAATTTTAAAAAAATATTTGAGTAAAATGTAGAGAAAGACTGCATGTCTTTCTTTGCCTTTGCCATCACTGTGCATAGATGTGAGTTGAGAGTGGCTTTTTGTTTTCACTATTTAGTCCAGAAATATTTGATACTGAGACTGAAGCTGAAAGTATTTTCTGCAAATTCTTAAAAAGAATACATTCTCATTTTTTACTGTGGTTGCAATTTAAAGGATTTTTCTTTATTACATTTTATTGGTATGTCATTAGGATTTTCAGAGCCATTCTTTATGTACCACCACTATGTACAGAAAGTAAATTAAAAAGTTAGTAAAAGAACAATATTTAAATAATCTGTATAAAAATTAAACAATTTTTTTTTAAATATTAGGAATGCTTTGGGTTAAAGCAGATGTTTCCCTTCATGCTACTACATTGATAATTACATCAAATATACCAAAACATATTAATTCATTAAAAATGTAATCCTACATGTTTAACTTTTTATATAAAAATTTTATATTTTACTTTTCACACCTTAGTTTAGCCACTTTCCTTCAGTTTGCTATCAGCAAGACTGTGTTTATTATCACTTTGCATTTGCAAAGAAATTTTTTGTATTACAACCCTAATTGAAGTAGCAAATACAACCAACAGAGTTAGCATCATTGGACAGCAATATCTCTAGTAAATGTGAATAACATTTGAGAAAAGTTTGGTATTCTATAGACAACCAAATGCACTTTGTTGTTATGTGTATACGTTAGCAGACCACTTTGAAAATTAATTGTAAACAAGTCGAGGATATTTTAATTTTGGTGCTTTCTTTGACAATTTTTTTTTAGTATCAGAAATGTTTATTCCTTTTCTTTAGTTTGGTATACAAGGAGTTTATTTTGCACAACATTTGCATTTTGATTAGTGAGTTTTTGTAACACAGCCCAAACTGAAGTAACAAGCACCATAAACCCATTGTATAGTAAGATAAATGAGGCATCTTCCCCCAAGTCATAAATCCATAAAGAAAAAGGAGAAAGGGAGACAAATATAAAGATAATGGCTGCTTGTCTCACCTTTGTGCAATAAAAATGATGATGATGATAACACCAGATATCACATCCACAGTAATCCAAAGGATCCGATAACCACTGGGGGACTGAGCACAGAATTGTATTTTATTGCTAAGTATTTTAAGCAAGTTTAACACATGACAGAATGGTGATTAAATTTCTGTCACACACTTATGAGCTGAACACGGCCTACTTACAACAAATTCTAAGCCAACAATAAAAGCCTGACCACAAAATATTACAGTCATTACCCTGGTTAGCATACGCTAACAAGTGGGCTTGTGCAAACTGGTGCGCCTTGCCAGCTAAGGGCAAACAGCTATGACTGACATTGTCACATAAATGCTCGATGTTGCTAGGACAAAATTAAAAAAGAAAAACTGGATAACAACTAAAAAATGCCTTCTGCTCACCATGGTCCAAGTTGGATTCGACATTGGAGCTAGCCAGTCGATGCGACGAGTGGTAATGGATGTACTTCCCATGCACCAAAAGTAGGAGAAAAACCAGGGAGAGTCGACTGTCCAGACGTTAGTACTGATGTTGTTATCCAACACATCTCTGCATTACACAACATTCAGACCACTTACATGTTTGTAATGCTCTTATGAAAATATGATTCTACCATAGCAGTTAAAACGGGATCTAAATTTTTATTAAACTGTTTTTTAAATTCTTTGCAGTGCCCAAATTATCTCCTGTTTATCACACACACATACATGATGTATACAATGGCATGCACATGGGTCAGCTACTAAACAGAAATCTTAGAGTTGTATCTGCAAATTAAAAAACATCCTATAAAAACTGGTTTGTGGTCTTGGGCAGCTGGTGTTAATTTCTCAACAATGATCAACTAGGTATCTAAAGAAAACCCTCAAGATTCTCTTAAATACCCTGCACCTTTTATAAAAGAAGTCCGTCACTGGCCAAGCAAAATTTATTCTATAAATTTCTAGGATGGTTTGGTAGCTACACAGAAGTTTACAAGTGGAAATTAATTTGAGATTTCTTCTCCCCTGATCATTAGCTGATCAGAATTAAGTGTGAAATGACCTTTGGATTTGTGTTCTTATTTAAATAAAGGTTTCATGAGCCAAACCAGGATTATCCAGACTAATGGATCAACAAAGATCTTCCAACTTCACAAGTATATCCCTGAGACCCCACTGCTTACCTTAACCCTAAACTACTGACACCCTAATTTACTGACAACATAGAAAAAAAATCTGTGAATGTATGATCTCATTAGAATGTGAATTTTCACTCAAAAGATGCAACTATCAGCTGATATTGTCAGACAGAGACTTCACAATATTTATACATGAAAAGGTTGTTACCACAATTAAAACCCTTTAAATTACTCTAAGGTTTCAATCAAATACTGACACACATCATGAGGCTTGCACTGGTAAGACTAGGCTAGGGTAGAGAAGAAGCTGAATACAGTATCATGACGTGCGGGTACAACTTTCCTTCCAAATGGGAAAAATCTACCTTGCAATGGGGGAAAAAAGTTGTACACAGTAGGAATGCTAAAATGATCATACCAAATTATAATAGTAAAATTTAACTGACCTGAGTACCTGCTCTGTAACTTTAAAGTAAGGTGTGTTGATGCTTGTTAGGTTGTGTTTTTGGACACTTCCCAATGTCCAGTCTGCTGCTAGTCCCAGTGTCAGATATGCTCCTGAGGGTGCAGGCTGTGACTTGTTATTAACCAGCCAGTAAAGCTATATTATAAAAGGAAAAAAACTGTTCAACGCTCATATACCTGAAGCAAGCTTAAAAGTCTGTTGGTAACAAGGATTCTTCGCTCAAATCATATTAGCTCAAATATACAAATAAAAAAGTTTTGATGTTGCAAGCTGCAAATGTTAGATGTAGCTTTAAGCCAGACACGACTATGAATATACTGACAAAATATATACAAATGTAAAAATATTATGTCTTAAAGGATGACATACTTCTTACCCCATGTGAAAACTTACATAAAACTAGAAATCTTTAATAACTGTCAGACTGACATAGTGCAAGCTGAGATGCAGCTTGGTGGAAAAAATGACTAAAGAGAAAAGGTTGAAAAACAGAAAGGAATAAACTTTGAAACAAATAGTGGTGTGAGAGCACTAAAGTGTAAAAGAACCTTCATATATATATAATTTCTGAACAGAGGAGATAGCAATCTTACTTTAGAGACATCAAAAGAAGAATTCTTGACTGTCTGAATGACAATGTCAACGGCAGAAGAAGCATATGGGTGCCCCCATGGAGGAGTTCGCACATCAAACATTACAGCTTTGTTGGTCTCATTGGCAAATTCCAGAAACTGCGCTAGTGTAGGAATTTTCTGCTGTCCAATCATCTCCCGATCTTCGTCTGACAAACTTCCAGCTGTACCATATGGATCTTCCTGAAACCAAAAATTAGTCTTTATTAGGAAAATGAAAACTGAGATTGTCTGAATGATACTGAATGGCATTAAGGAAATGTAAAACCCGCCAAGGGTCCGATATACTAAATGCACATGCACAATATACATGCATGTGTTTACACACACACACTGCTTACCTCTAAAAACCAGCTGCCAGCATTAAGCTGCTGCAGCTCAGACAAGTTGAACATGCTACAGTCATGATTTGCTCTGTCAGGAAATACTGAGGCGACATCTGTCGTTCTCTGCAGCGTATTATCGTGATGCAGAAAGGGAACACCATCATTACTAGAAAGGGAAATAAATGATTTCAGTGAAAAGTAGATAAACAAAACAGTCAAAGCAGGATTCTTCATTTTCATATGCCGTCTATCTCTACTGCCTAGAACCCACATTACCAGGCAATTAAGGAAAAATCAATAACTGCCAATATGGACACTGATATGGACACAAGAATCATTAACTTCTGGCCCCATTAATATGGACACAAGAACCCCTAACTTCTGGCCCCATTAATATGAACTGTGGCACACCTTGGCCTTTATATCTTTTATATCCTCTACAATGTGCTAAATCAACAGCAGGTGAAAGCCCTTTCCCACAAAATAAATCAAACTGAAGTCAGTCGACACAACAAGACTTGACACTAAATGTGGAGCAGCTACACACCACTCACCTTATTCTCACATCACTCTCCAGCCCATACAGGCCAGTCTTCACTGCTTTCTGGAATGACATCATGGTGTTTTCTGGAGCAATCTAAACCAAAATATGAAAACAAGATTGATTAACTTTCTTCCTTCACCTCATTTCACCGAGTTTCAATACATTTACAAAATCCATTAATTCCTTCTAAAATAATTTTTAAAAATGAATCTAGGTGGGTTCCGTCTCTTGTTTGGTCAATGGTGGTATTTCCTACCATGATTTTATTATGCCATGTACTGATTGTAAGCAAAGGCTACATCTTCTAACTGAAGGCAACCGATCCACATACACTCATATTATGACATGATTTGAATACCAGCTAACAATACATGCTTGGGACACAAGAAACAGCATTATTTACATTTAGTAAACATGTTCATGCTTGTGGATTCTAGACACATTTTTTTTTTATCAATTTTGTTTCTTTCAAACTTGTGACTACTTGTGTATTTCAAACAAATTTTGAAGTCAGTGACAGTCTTGGTCTTGTTAAAGTTAAGTGACCTGTATCTCACCCCTTCTGCCCCTCGATGGCCAAACAACCGAGGTTTGGGTGGCACAGATGATGTTAAACATGGGCAGTGTATGTAGAGGGGCACTGTATACAATACCATAGTCAGTCCCAAGAATACTAGCAGCCACAATAACTGCCAACCTGCAACCATAACAGTAGGAGTGCAGTCAAACGATCATCTCTACCTACAGAACAGGTGAAGATGTGGTCCAACATGCCTTTCGCTCTCTGTGCAATTAAACAGTTAATCATTAACAGTCAGATCCATGATTAAATCTAGCATATAGGTATGCTTTGTGTTTTGGACACACATTTAATTAAGGACTGAACTCCAAAGCAACAGCAAGACATATTTCATTACCTACCTTTATGTGAGAGTTTGTACCAGCTGTATGAGATAAGCCATGTTAGAGATGTCAGTAAAAGGACTGCTCCAATATGTAAAAAGGGCCCCCAGATCTGAAATGCCAAGTCACACAATAAACAGTCCAGTCCAGTGGCAAGATTATTAGCCAGGCATCCGAAGGACAAAATGACCAGTGCATTTTAACATTTTAAAATATAAAATGAAGTACGCAATAGACAAATCTTACAAATACAGCAAAATATGGCAACATTTATGTGTGTGTGTGTTTGTGGCAGCAGCTGAAACATAATCAAATTCACAATGTTCATCCAATCCTATCCAAATCTGGCACGAATCTTCCTGTTGTCTACTGTTTGGTTTTGGCTGGGGTAAATTGCCCTGTAGCATGTTTATTTTCTCTGTTCTAAGATACTACCATAATGAACAAATGCTATATTTTAATATAATCTATTACACAGAGAACATGATCTGAGAAATTATCATATGCAAAAACAAAAGAAACAAAGGGAGGAGGAAGGACTGAGCGAGCAAGTCATCTGGCAGCTAACAGGACAGTAATGTTTATCTCCCTTTTGAGGCAACCCCCCCCCCACCTCATTGAGCTGTCAAGCTACAAAGTTTTAGAGTAGGGGCATTAGTACAAGTGTTTCACTATTTTGCTACAATCATGCTTCGCAAAAATAAGCCTGACTCAAAGGAAAGGAAAGATCAAAAACTGACAATAAAAATCCCAGCTGGATGACTTAGCTGTAGAAATCAACCATAGCCAAAGCTAGGTACCCCAACTAGTAACTACATATTTTACAATCACTTTCCCATCTCTCTAATTACACAAATACTGGAGGGAAGAAATGGCCACTTCAATGATGAGTGCTACAAAGGCCATTAAGGGTCATCAATGCTCAAGATCATATGTCTATTATCAATATGCTTCATGCACTTGAACATAAATCTTTTCCTTAAAATGTGTGATATGATCAACACTGGTGTACAAACCTGAAATGAAAAGTAAACTGTCTTCCATTCCTGATTCCACATATCGTCGATGATGACTGTGATGGCAACACAAGCAGCAAGACTCAAAACAACCATCACCAGATGAACAGGGTGGATGTACACTTGATGACCATGACCAAAATGGCAAAGGCTTAGCACCTGGCATAGCAATAATAATAAATATGTGATTTACATAGTACATGATTACACTCAGGAAGGAGCATGCTCTCAGCATTTAAGGAGACATGGATAGAGTATAAAGGATGGAAGGAGAAACAACTATGCAGACAAGTGATAAAGACAAACATAGAAGACACAAAGAGAAATCGGAACAAACAGTAAGGATGGAGAGGGTCATAAATTTGCTGAGGAAGACATGCAGGCAGACTAGTCAATAAACTATGATCGCAACTATTGACAACTACTCAAAAGACAAAAAAAAGGTAAAGGGTTAGAAAATGGATTAGCATTTTGTTGATTGGTGTAAGGAGTAATGTTAAAAAACCAAGCAGCATTGTTTTAAGAATTTGCAATGATAAGCTCGCTTTACAGTCTTCTGATTATTTAGCACAAAGGTGCTTCAGATCCAAAAGAGGCTGCTATAGCTGCCCACATTCCTTGATGGCTAGTGTGCTAGGACCAGTGTTCTGCATGGTCAGCATTTTTAGATGAATTACCATTAATAATATTGTGCAAACACTATTAACAATATTCTGCAAACGTCCATGAAACAGTGAATTGGAAATGTATGTGTATGTGACCATAATCAATATAAACTGCAAAGTGCTCCTTGCTCACGGATAAGTAAATTTTGAAGACAATTTAAAAAAGAAGATATAACATTTACTCAAATATAAAAAGCGGGCTGCGAGTAAATTTATAAAAACTTGTGTTAACATCCTCATCACAACGACAACAAACAGATTCAGACATTATAACACAGTTTAACAATGACAGCATAGCCATTCAAACAATGACAAAATATTCAAACAACTGTGAGACATCTCACCATGAGTAAGACAAAGTAGGAAAAGGTTGTGCACGCAAGTGCTAACATGATCTTGTACCAGGGCACCCAAATTTTCAGCTTTCCAAACATATACCTGAAATGACAATGACACCAGTTTATGATGTGATAACACTCTTTCTTGCTACAAAGCTTCTCTCTCCTATTTTACTACCCTGCAATGACTGCTGCTCTCTGTAAAGTGAATAAACTTTATTGCTGTAGACAGCAGCTAACGTTCATAAGGAGTTCACCTGCTTGCCCCATGTTTTCCCCATCCTTCTTCAACTTCTTCGTGGCACAGCAATATAGATAAGAAACTAGCGCCAGTAGAAAAGCCTTTCTTGTTGATAATAGCCCCTCTGGACCACAAAGAGGGGAGGAAAAGTACAGCATTCTCCCTTCCAAGTACAAACAGGACTAAAAGTAAGAGGTTCTCTTCTACACTCATCTCTTCTTACAGGTGAGAGACAAGAACAACAGAAAACATTTTCCACTCACATACTTTTCTGCATAGAGATGGGGATGAAAGACAAAAGGAAAGATAGGGAAAAAAATGTATTCCTCGGTGACAGAATAACATAAATATAATACTTTCACGTTTTATTAGGAGAGGCACCACAGCCTGACAGAATAATACAAATACTTTCATGTTTCATTAGGAGAGGTTCTGCAGCCTGACAAAATAACAGAAATATTATACTTTCTGCCTGACAGAATACTACAAATATAATACTTTCATATGTATCATTAGGAGAGGCACTGAAGCCTGACAGTTCAAGTGGAAGGAGATTCCATATGCCATACCTTGGACATTGGGAATGACTTACAGGCCACTAAGGTACAAGACCTAGGACTTTCATATCTTTATACTCCATAATCTCTTTGTAAAAGGTCATGCATTTCTGACATTAAAAAAATTGCCAGTGTTAATGCTTTCAAAACATTTGCTATTCTGTGTAGTAGTTGCAGTTTGGATTCCAGTTTAAGCAGTTTTATTTTCAGCAATAAATAAATAAAATAAAAAAACAAACACCCCTCCTCAAAAACCTCTTTTGGGAACATATGATACAGTGATAAGAAAAAAAACTTAGTGCATGTATTCATACCCTTTTTTCTGTACAGAATGTGACACAACAGGCATTCATTTACTAGCCATATATTAACACTAACAGACTCCTAGTGTGAGAAATAAAAACATACTAATTTCAACCAATGCAATGGTGTACTTAAAACTGATAGAAACAGTGTTCAAAGAATCAGTTCATGAAGCTAAAAGGAAAAGGGGGTAGGAGGGGAAGAGTTTCTATGCACACTTTCTCCTCTCTTGACAGTTTCAAAGCATTATCTATGCACACACACACAGACACACACGCGAATATATATATATATATATATTTAATTTTATTCACAGAAGAGCATCTTACCATTCCAAGTCATTATAGTCATTATCTGCTATTAGCCAAAAGTAGAAATAAAATAAGATGTAGAGAAACACCACTGCCAATACTGCAAACCACAATGTGTCTCTCTGTAACAAAAGAAATGCATTGACGTCAAAGTTATTCCAAAAGGTTTACAGAAAGTCTTGCCATGCATCTAAGGTAACAAGCTGCTGTTCAGATTGACACCACGTGTGCCTGTAAAGCAACAAGCTCTGCAAAGGTTTCAAGTTCTTGTCTTTTTCTTTGGTTTCTAGTTCTGGTTTTCATATACTATTTAGAGTAAAAAAAAAAATGTTAGCACTGCTTGTTTCGACCAGCATTTTCTCTTTCACAGCATTTCCTCAGTGCACGTGTTTATGTGTCTGCACATGCATGCATGCATGTGTGTGTGTGAGTGTACGAGAATAACACTAAAAGACTTTGATGGTAAATGTGCCACTATGTCCACAAACTTTGTGTGCAGATGTAAGGATTAACAACAAAAAAGAGTTTGTGCATGCAGACATCAGCTATTTTCAGATGCAAGCATGATAGTAAAGAAGCAGACTAAATAAATGAATGCTTGACAAGTGTTACAGGAAGGATCTGCAAAGAAAAGACTCGGATTTCCCTTCACAAATCTTTGCTAGCATGTCACTAAATATGTAGTTTTCTTACTTTAATTTCATTTCTTGTGTATTTCTGTTGATGTTTGCAAATCCTTCCAAGAAAAACTGCCCACAAACATCTTACACCTCGCACTACTCTATTTCACAACTGTTTTAGGTTAATGCAAGGCCTAAACATAATTGGCTTTAGGGGAAGGGGCACAAGGACAATATAAAAATTAAAAAACTGCCTGAATGAAGCCCACATCCAAACAAGATGTCTGACCCTGATGCCACCTCATGTAGTAAACATGTCCCCAGTGAAATGATCCTAAGTACATGTCTCTCTTGCAACATCTTTTTATTTCTTGGGAAACTGCTACTATGCCACAACCACCTCCCAAACATCATGTCTCTATCAGGCACTATTCCATATCCTGTTCTGAAAGTGTAGAACATTATTCTGAATGATTTAGACAACTCCCCAGTCTGTCAGCAAGACTGCTAAGGGTTAATGGCCAAGAGCTGAACAAGGTCCGGTAAGAATGAAGGCAAAGCAAATACAAAGCCTTGATAGGGAAGAGTATGTTTGATTCAAAAATGAAAATGACTCAAAATGACCAACTTTATTAATCTCGATGGGCAATTACAAGTTGGGAAGTATGCTCAGTTACCATAAAAAAGTTGCTAGTTAAGAGACAAGAATAAGGCAAGTAATGCATCATGGAAAAACAAAACATGTAGTCTTAGATTGTAGTCTTACATAAAATCCTTCAAAAAGCATACCCATAACATCATATACCTGTTTGATTACTAGACTGGTGACAGCACACAACTCAAGGGTTAGAATGGACATGTCTTTGGAGCCGATATGCCCATAAAATTCTGAATTGAGAAAAATAGGTCTACAGATGCATCCTTGCCTAATGAACAAAGATGGTGTCATCAAAATCAGTTTGATTTGGGAGCACCTGTGATTAGAGATGGCCTACCTCTCACCTTGTGACATTTCTCACCTTCAACCGCTGCAATTGATCCTCAACTCTGTCTATATATATATATATATTCCCCAGTCTGCACTCAACACTGTGTGTGTGTGTGTGTGTATATATAAATTCCCTTTACAGTTTGCACTCAACACTGTATGTGTGTGTGTGTATATAAATTCCCTTTACAGCCTGCACTCAACACTGTATGTGTGTGTGTATATATGTATATATATAAATTCCCTTTACAGCCTGCACTCAACACCATGTGTATTTATATTCCCTACACAGTCTGTACTCAACACTGTGTGTGTATATATATTTCCTATACAGTCTGCCCCCCACACTGTGTGTGTGTATATATATTCCCTATACAGTCTGCTTCTTGTGTCGCCACATCTCAATTACTCATCATTTCTTTTAAGAACATCATGTTCAACATGAAATATTTACTGTTGATTGTTGGATAGGACAATCCATGAAGAGATATGTTCTTACAGGAGAAACTTTTATCTGGAAACCTTATCTTGTTAGGGTAAACTCAAGGTAAATCTTCATTAAAATATGTTTTTAATTATTCTTTCTAATTCACCTTTTCTGCCTAATAAAAACTTACTGACTCTATCCCTTTTCTTAAGTGTGTGGATTTTTTGGGGGGATGAATGAGCACACATGTACAGGTGAGAAAGGATGTGTTAGAGAGCACAATGTTCCTTGTGCATATATAAAGACTTTGTACTTTCTTTGCATGACTTTAAGTGTTAGGAGATGTTCACTTTCTAACGTGAACATTTCAGAGTACAATGCAACTTGATAACATGACTTTGGATTAGTTTCCTGCCAGGAAGAATGCAGAACAAAGAAAATGAACCAAAAACAAAAACAAGAATAACTTCCTCATATATAAGTTATGATTATAATCTCCCTGGATCACATAAAGATCTACTGGTTCAAGGAAATTTCTTCTCTAAGCTCGTGTCTTCAATAATTTCCCTGAGAAGCTTAAGTGCCTGACAAAAAACATTATTAGGCTTCAAAGCAATCTTGCAAGAAGTCATGTGAAGATTTGCCAAGCTTTCTGGTCACACTTCAAGGAGCCTCTTTATGCACAAAACATCTTCTGATAGAAGTTCCCCCATCTAACCCCAAGAAACTACTACCAAGGAAACTACAGGGAAGCAAATAATGATGCCATGAAAGATTTGCTCTGATGCTGCTGCTGTCTGAGGCTATTAGCTGCATCGCAAAATCCCTAGTATCTGTGTCCTTAATACTCAGATAGAAAATTCCTTTGTTTCCTGCAAATATTACTTTCTAAATCAGTTCATGGCAGTCAAGTCACATCTTTCACTCATTTGAAGTCACAACAGAATATTCTGCTTCTGGTAAAAGCAGTGATTTTCAATTTTTTCAATAAGCTTCACTGTGAAACATTGTTATTCTAGTTAAAGGTAAAACTGAGAATATTTAAATTTAAAGGGAAAAGCTTGAGACAGCTTAGACATAACCTAATTAAGAATACAGCATTCTTATAACTACAAACTTCAGGCAGATTTTATTCTGTAAAGAAATCTATGTACTAAAATAGAACTTAAAAAAAAATCATGTATAAATGTGTATTCCCTCGTTTCACTCAAATGTATTTATGTTTGTGCTGTGTGTGTGTGTGTTGGGAGGAGTGTGTTGTTGTTGCAGTGACATGTTTAGAGTTAGTGCTAATTTTTTGACCTGAGCTTAATGGATCCTTGTCACTGTGCTGTACTTTTCTCTTAACTGTGACCTTAAACTTCTTTTTTTTTTTGATTTAATGCTTTCAATTTTCTCATCACCTGCCAGTATTTTCTAACCAGCGGACAAGTTTCTTCATTTATCTGTTATCAACAAGATGGACCTTAAATCTCTTCTCCCCGCTTAATGACCATGGAGACACCAATGATCTGATCTAGGGCCTCCATGACCCTGAGTTTTGAATGATCTATTTCCACACATCAAATAATGAACAGTATGAGCTGTAGATGTAAGTTACAGTTCATAAACATCTCGTGAAAACTTGATATCTGGCCGAACTCGTTTTCCACTAACCTTTCTTTTAATAGAACGATCCAAAGGATTTTTGTCTTTGTGTTGTATTATTTTCTGCTTGCTATGTGTTTTTTTTTCTTTTTGGTGTATGTGCATATGAGAGAGAGAGAGAGAAATCTATGCATGTGTAAGAGAGAAAGACAAGAGATTCTGCTATGTTATGTGCACTGAGGCTTGGGAGGATGCATAATACAAATCACTTATTATGATGATCATTATTAATTACACACATAAGGAATTCTTAAAGCACTGCATACACACACCCCCATTAAGACTTTCCTATTTCTTCTCTTGTTCACTCTCTCATACATACTGCTGATTTTGCAGCAACACCTTGTAATGATGAGTTTAAAAAAACATGCTCAGCATATTTTTTAAAGCGAGGAGAGGAAAGTGATGAGACCAGGAAAACCCCTGTTTTGCATGTGCAATGAGAAAATTCCAATGTCAGGTTTACCTTTCAGAAAGCATGTTCTCCTGAAGCTACACTTGCACCAAGTCAGTGCCAGTATAGATACACCAAGCAACCATCCAGCACCAACACCAATCTCCTTATGTCCACCTGGTCAACACCAGTTATAATGACCTCTACCTATGCACCTGGTGAATACCAATGCACACTGGCCTACACCTGTGTACCTGCTCAATACAGATACACAGTGACCTCCACATATGCATCTATTTAACACCAACACAGTGTCCATAAATAGACACAGTCTGCACCAACACAGCACTTTGCATTTCAAGCAGCCAGCATCCAACTTGTACAGACATGTTGAACAATAGTCACCACCAACACATAATCACTACAGACATGAATCAAGCCACCATCAACACATAGACCACTATAAAATAGCATCAATAGTTCCCCACATGTGCAGGTTTGGACTAGTTTTGTGTTGCCTGTCTCTTTCTGCTCGGTTCTAGCATATCAAAGCGTGGATCCATCTAGATAATCCAGCCTTGTTGTGTCCAATGTCTAGCAGAGAACAGCAACAGAGAGTCGTGCTAGCAGGTTGCTGCTCAGGTCTGTGACCAGGTAGGTCAAGGAACTTTGACTGACCAGGTAGGTCAAGGAACGTTGACTTACCAGTTGGTAACTTCAGATAATGAGCCCTGCTGGGGAAAAGTAATATCCTACACCAGCAAAGCATGTCCCATAACATAGCTATCAGACCAGTACAAGATTACAGGGAACAGATCAAACTAAAACTTTCCCTATCTCTACCTGACAGAACTCACCCAAGCTGTTGGATATAAATACTGTTCCTTTATATAGCATGTTCCCTGCCACCAAAGGTGGACTTGAAGCACTTTACATACATGCATACACAAAGGACTTCACTGGATTAGTGGCTCTTGTCAAATTTCAAAAATGGCATTTTACCTTTCTGTTATCACGTGTGGACTGCTGATAACGATGCCACCTGCACCCAAGCAGCCCTGTCATACATATGAGGCAATAGTTGTGTCTGTAGTACTGGAACTTGGCATGGGACACAGTCATCTTTCCTTTCATTATAGGTGCTGTCTGCTTCCCGTTGCAATTAAGTGCCTCTAAAACATGAATTTAACAGAACACTGGGCATCAAGTTTAACCTAACACAGTAGCAGGTTGGAGACTTTTATCAAAATGACAAAATTCCTTAATGAGAATAATTCACCTACACTACTGTCAATGGGGTAATAGTTATAACAGTCAGTCACAAAGGTAACAGTTAAAACAGTCAGTCACAAATGCTCTTTGTTCTCTTACCACATGCATTCTTTAAACTAATAACGTAAGCTATGGGAGTTTTTTTAATTTTTTTTAGCTAACAACTGTAAATATCACCCTTTCAATCACAAACGACAAAAAGCCTTAATTTTTTTCCTACCATGAAAGGAGCATTTTATCTTAGCAAAACATTCACAATCTGAACTAGATCTTAAAGGCTTCATTTCAGAAAGGATGAGGAAATGCAAACAGAAGAATGCAGACAGTAATAATCATCATGAAAGGACTCTAAAAAAATAAATTAAGAAGTACAGTTCAATTGTATTTGTCCTTCCTGCTGGACATGTCCAATGCAGGACTTACCACAAAACATCACTGTCTGAACAGTCATCGTACACAACTCAAGGGCTAGACTCAATGCACCACTTTAAATCATGACCTGAAGAAATGACAGCCCTGTCTTCACTATGCCTAAACCAGCAGCTAAGCATCACAATGTATCCAATTTCTTCTTTTGAAAGCAGGCTGCTTGTCAATCTGGCGAGAGACCAACTAACATGCCTAACACATTACTTGCTTACCTGTTGCTTGCCATTGCCGAACCCAAAATTCCTCCATTCTACCTTGTCAAAAGGGATTTTTTTTCTCCCCCTAGCTGGGAATGTGAGGACACGCCACATTGACAGCCTGCCTAATACATCATTTCTGACATTCTCAATTATGGGGGGGAAAAGTGACCAAGTTTATTTCACTGTGCACCTATCCCTGACAGAGAACAAAGGCAACGAATACCCTAACTAACCTTGTTCAAGGATGAAATCGTCATCCTCTCTCCTACCCCCTCCCCCAACCATTCTTTTTTGTATTCTTCCCCTAAATTATGTTTTCTTGCATGACAGACAAGCCACTAAAATATCTGGTAATTTTTTTTCACAGATATTTGTGTTCCCTGTCAATTGAAGTCTAGCTGCAACTTTCTTAGACATACCTTGCTGCCTTGCTTTTTCACTTTTATTTCCTTCTGGCTGCTTTAGGCACTCTTTACACGTGACAGACTTCACCTCATTGTCTGGCCCCTTCTTCGTGTCTGATTTCCTGCCTGCAGTACAGAAATTAAAGCCGCATTTAGAAAGGGGTGGGGGAACAATGAACAAGCCAGTGCTCTTTTTATTGTGGCATGCCCTGAAATGCTCTTGCACCTCAAGGAGAATAAGGAGCATAAGAGTGGGCAAAGCCTGAATGGCTGTTGTTGGTAAGTGTTGCACTTGGCAAAAGCCTTGTGTATGAGTGTCATCTTTACAGCTCAACAGAAGCAACAAACAATTATATTATTCTGTACAATGGAAGGGTTGTGCAACTTCAAGAAAGAAGTTCAAGTAGTTGGAGTAATACCTTTAGAACCTGTGAAGTACTACTGGTGTGTCAGCAGCATTTCTGGCTAGTGAAATATTCATGATGAAGTAGCCAAATCAATGTCACATTGGCTACTTAAAATAAGTCTAGCCAATCAATCGGTATTATTTACTAGGGAAATATATTTCAAGTTAAACAAGCAAAAACAAAAGTACAAAAGTTATTATTTGTTTATGCAATTTTATTAATAATAATGATGAAGATTTATATAGCGCTTTTCCAATGATTTGCTCAGAGCGGTTTACAGAAAGGATATACATACGTTTTCTTTCACTGTATTATGTAATGAAAAAAGAAAGAACTATTTTAACTACTCAATTGATCACCAGCATTTTTTTAAACTGCCACTTTTGACTGAATATGTAAAGTAGGCATTTTTAAGTTCTAACAAGGTCTTATGCATCTGACCTTACAAGTGAAAATTACATAGTCTCAGTCTCTAGTGGTGGTCCATTGGACCGAACCATTCTTTTAATGAGGCTGACATATCATGGAAAGATTTCTTATAAATTTTAAACAGAATGTATGATCTCTGTACAATTAGTTACATAATGTTCTCAATTAAATTACTAATCACACAGAATGACCTTCCTGGAAAGTGTATTTATTTAGCTGGCACCAGATAAACTTTTTGTTTTTTTTTCAAAGTATGACTGGCTTAAGAGTTCCTCATATTACACCTTCAAGTACAGCAATCTTACTCAAGTAATATTTCCTGTGGTGCTGTTATCAGTAACATGAGCAGCTCAAGCTGAAGAGTCTGCAGAGGATCTTTGCAGTAAATGATCTGATAAAAGGCAAGGTTCTTCCGGAGTAAACAAAAATAAGCGGGAATGAATGAACTTGCTTATAGAAAATGATGCTGACTGGTACTCCTTCACACTTCTTTCAGTGGTAGTTTTTTTTTTTAATTTGCAGTTTATGCATTTTTATCTTTATAAGACTTACATACATGTTCACATTTGTGTATGCAGGCATTCTTATTCCTTTTACACATAAATAATTAGAAATATTTAAAATGGTGGTTCCTAAAATTAAGATTTTTAAATTAACTTTATGACAGTTTTTCTTTTTTGAAAAAGTTTTCCTTTTGCTGTGAAAAGCAAAAGAGTAAGTCTAAGAGGAGAAAACCTTGATATCATCCTTTGTACAAAAGACAAAAAGTACTAGACTTAAAACTGCAACCATAAATGCTACATAATGATGTTCAAGTTAAATCAAGTTAATCAAGTTAAAATCTTATTTTTGATAGGTCAACACCTAGAAATGTAAATGAGACAAACAGGTTATTACTAGTATTTGAAAAACTATCCTGATGTCAGATGTCACTTGAAGCAATCATCCAAGTGAGCCACTCAACTACTGAGAACTCCATCTGACCTTCCTTCCTCTAATAAGCCACTTAGTTTGGACTGACCTGTTTTGAACCCTAAAACTGTCTCTCAAAAACAGCTCAGATAGAAGTGTTTCATTTTCAGAAAACAGTGAAAGTAGTATGTTCCTGAGATGAATGGAGTAAGATTTTAACTTCCGCATGCACTAAGACTATCTTACATGCATTGAGATGTATTAATATTCTTAATGTGCACTGAAAACATTACAGGCATTTTTATTTATAAGTGAAATCTTGTTTTTGATCAATCCTTAATTTTACTCCACTTCCTCTTCCTCTTGGTGGATGGCAATGTGCAAGGAAGGCTTAAACGTACACTTGTCTTAAGTGGAATTTTCTCTTCTCTTAGAGGGCTTTGAGAAGGGGATGTCTGCATATGCATACATTTACACTTGGGTTCTAAAAGGCAAAACCTCGGTAAAAATATTAATTTCCTTTTGCAATAAGCTACCAAATGTGAAGTGAACAGGATACCAACAAAATCAGCACATTAAATGATTTTTTTTTCTCAGTACTCTGGAAAAGAATGTTCGTTTATTAAAATTACTTATTTGGACTTTGCAGTATGTTAGTCATGCTTTATTGGAAACAAATATATACTCATTAACTTATTTAGCTTTCTTTAATGTCCATTGCTGTGTAGTATATGGAAAATAATAGACTTATTTCAACTTAACTACCACCCAATTTGTAAAATACAAACAAGTCTAAAACTTTTATCTTTAAAACAGTTTTCAAAAAGTGTTTTTCCCCATTTTATAATTCATACTTATTACTGTTATGTATTTTTTCTGTCATCCTGTGTATGTTCTTGCCCAAACTGCCTTTTTCTCAATTTTTTAAAACACTTTTATGCATTTAAGAATTATGACACATGCCAATCACTATTGACCACATTATTACCGACACCATTTCCAATCAGTAGTCATGGGAAATACATTACAACCCTACTTAAAAATATCTAGTTCAATCAGTATTATCCAGTTAAGTAAAGATATGGTATTAAAGAAACCCTATTTATATCATTAAAACTGAGTACTACATGTACTAATCTCTACTGCAGAAAAAAATCACTCACAGTGAATACGAAATCTTATCTAACCACACTTACAAACAGACAAGCAAAAAACATAGAATTTGAGCATACAGTTACAGCAACAGTCTTTATTCATATACTACTTTATCCCCAGCAGCAAAGCCAGGCCAAAAGCACCTTACCTACAGGTGCATAAACATACATCTTTTAAAGGTAGGTATGAAATAAACCTTCACACACACACACACACACACACACACAGGAAACCAAAGTGCCTGGAAAGAACCACCAAAGGTCAGTCTTGTGAACAGGTGTCACACCCAGAAAAATGAAAGAAGAGTTCAGGGAGACCATTCCCAGCACTTCAGGATTTACAACTATAAGTTTTGTTTTATTTATTTGGATAAGAAAAAGGTGAAAGAAATAACTTTTTGAAGAAAGGATGTAAGCACTTGAAACGTGGCAGCCAAATAATCGTGGAACAAAAGAGACGGACAAGCTGCTTGTGTATGAAGTTTGTTAAATGCAGCATTTGCTAAACACGTGGGTTATTGCTTCAGACTACACACAAGATGCAAATAACAGAAGGCATGAAAAAGGAAGTGGGTGAAAAGATAAGAAGTTATCACTTCCAGATGGGGTAGCAGTCTATACAAAATATTCAGGTCTGCTCTGGCTAAATGCTGCATCTTAAATACTTCCCAAACACTAAAAACGGAACAACCAATAGAAAACCTGGGACGCTAATCTCCCACCAAGCAAGCATATACGAATGAAAGAAAAGTTGGTATCTAGAACAAAAAGCCCATCATAAACTGAACCATATGCATGGAAAAGACAAACACAAAGATGTGGGTTTCTGTCACATCTTGCAAAACAGAATATGATTATGTTTTGATGTACACACTTTCAACAACTTGGTCCCTTTGTAACACAGGCCTATACTGGTTATGAGTACTCGAAGGCAAACATCACAAATAAGACTGGACCATTCAATCAAACCACAAGGCCTTACTTGCAAAGCATGTAGTAACAGCTGCTCATTTCATAATTCACTGCCTGTGACCATGGATATTAAATCCACAACACTTTACTACTTTTTTTCCTTTAAAAAATGTGCTAAATATTGGGCAAGCATAAATGTTTCCTTGCTCTAACCTTGGATCTTTCCTCAAGACTCCTTTTGTGTAATATGATTCAACCATATAAAATAAGGGCTTGCTTCTGTCTCGTGTCATAACATCCAACTCACTAGGTAACTATACCCGATCTAAAGCTATAGCTTGTCATTTAGACATTAAGGAAGGTTAAGTAACTGCTATTCTTTTTCCCTACCAGGGTGAAGGTAACCTAATAACATGTTTCTTCCAACTGGAGAAAGCATATACCAAACAATATCTATCTTGCCAATTTAATTTAATTTTTATAATCATGAAAAAAAAGACCCATCTATGCAAAGCTTAGGAAAAGACTCAAATCTGCAATAAATATGCTGGCATTCTGACAGTAGTATTTGAACTACTTGCATGCAAGTATTTGGAACACTTTCTCTCTATATATTATATAAATTTTAAAAAATTAAAATCACCTGATTAACAAAATTTGCTACATTTCAAAACAGATTTCTTCTTAAAAGCTGTCTGTATTTTAAGCAAACTATATCTTAGATTTAACAGTCTACATTAATTTGGTGATAGTTAAATACCTTTTTAACTCAAAATATTCTCTATAAAAACATTCAACGCCCAAACTATCAGAAAGTTTAAAATATTAAGTATTACTATTTACAAACATCATTTCAATATCAAAGGTTCACACAGGTTAATACTAACCAGAATGGCTCTAGGGCAACATAGTTTGATCTTGCCATCTTTACATAAAGCTTAGATAGCACTAAATAACACAAACTACAAGAGAACCAGAGGTCTTAGCTTAACTGTCACTGATGCATTATCCAGAAATACAGGTCTAGTTCTATCTAGTTCCTCATAACTTTGAAGCATCAAGATGTTGAGGAATGACCTATTTTTCTAGTGACTTGAAACCCACATAATTTTCCACTAGATAAAATAAAGTTAGTAAAGAGAAGGATATGAATAGAAAAGCTCATTTCTTGAAAACTTCTTTGGGAAATATAGACTGTCATGTTATACCAATATCCAGGAAAAAAACAGACATGAATACTTTGAAATTTGTTGTACCATTTGAAACAATTTACTACTCACTATCCATCCAACTGATCATGAAGAATTTAATTTAATAAGCAGAGAGCAGAAGGTTATGAAATCGACATAAAAGAGTGAAATGTGATTAGCTATTAACAATGCTCTCAACAGTGCAGTGGCTGTGGTAATCACTCTTCTTCTTGGCATTCTCAATATACATCATTCACAAAATGAACTATCAACTGAAGCTCCTCCAGTTTACCAATGAGTTCACCCCTCAAGGTTCTCCACAGTGGCCATGTAATGTTTCTAGTCTTACACTTCCTTATCTTCCAATGCTGACTAGCCACTTATATTGTACTGAACCTGGCTTGTTACTAATTAATATAACTATCTGTCACCAGCAACTTACAGTGTATAAGGTAGAGTGTGTGTATGTGTCTGTTATTTTTCATAATCTTTTCCTTGTACCTTTGTGTCTGTAATGTAATGTCACCGGTTCGAACCGGCGAAACCCATCTCATTGTTTCCGACTGTTGACTGAAAACTGTATTCTGTTCAAAGGTTATTATGTCTGAAGCTTAAATCTAAGCCGTCGTTGTACCCGATCGCATTGATTCTAACAACACTTTGGTGAAAATGTGATTTAGTGAAGTGATAAGCAAGTTTCATACGAAGCAACTGAATATGTTTAGTTACAGATACTGAAGTAAGCGTCTTCGCAACTTTGACAACATCCTACAAAAATACACTGATTTCAGTATTTATTGTCCGAGAAAATCCAAAAATTTGTATCTTTTCATTCAACAAAGTGTCGGTGAAGTGCAACTGAGGGGTGTTTCCATTGTTAAGGTAGTCAGTCGGTAGCGAGACCACTGTCGCCATATTAACTGTCATTAGTCAGGTTTTCTTTCAGGGGTAAGCGTATGTAAAGGAAACTAAAATTAGACGTTAGACACCCACCTTTGTAAAGACACAGAAGCAGTTCTCCCAAATGATATGTTTTTTACTGAAAGACTGTAACAGGTGCATCACTGAAATCATCGCCCGACCGCCATGATGGAATGTAATGAGTGGAGCTCAAAGGTTACTAGACAAGTGAGGGGAATGACGATGAAACCATTCTTTCCGCCTCTCACCTTGATTGATCTTTCGCAACTCGCAAGATACCTGGAGTTCATTGCGCTTACAAGCTTTACTTTAGCGATTAAACAGTATCTACTATGTCTGTCGAAACTAAAGATTTACCTTTATCATACCTTTCTAGAAAGGCCATTCACACGTTGGTCTTTGGAAGTGTGTTTCCGTGTGTGTGTGTGTGTGATAGAGAGAAAGAGAGAGAGCAGTAAGTGACAGAATGGAGATTGAATGCATTTGTCAGCTTAAAATGTTTCGATATGTCGGCATGCCAAACCACAGCGTACAGGTGACAGGTGTCTAGTGCATTTCTATTGAGTGATGGCCGGGCGCACACAATTAATAAACCTATCAAGAACCTGAGTCAACCATTTACTTGTTCGTTTTTGCGCGTATATATTATATATATATATTTACAGGGAACCCACATTTGATCAGCTCGTCGCGACCAGTTGGCGACAGAGTGCTTACTATCAAGTGAGCCAGTGCTCTCGTACGCGAGTAGCTATGTGATCTCCTATAAGAGTGACTCAAGTGGGACCATCCCTCAAACCGGTTTTGCTGAGATGTATGAGATCACCATTTGACGTGATGGTCATAAGGCTAAAAATACCTCGCCATATTTATGTTCTGGTCAAAATGAGAAAATAAACAGAAATTATTTTGCTTTTTCTTCAGCTTTTGTTATTGCTCACCCCACCCCACCCCAGCTACACCACAAAAATAATATAAAATCTCGACTTTTCATTCCTCTTCGCTTATACGAGGGTCGGCACAGGTGAGCGTTCACAGTCGTAGGAATGTTACGCAATAAATGTTGTGGGCTTCGTGATGCACGCTGCGCCGACACTTCCCTGACACTTATTATATATATATATATGTCTCGTTGTCTCTCCTAGCTGTTCACTACAATGAAAACACACACACACACACAAACTTTAAGAAATTGTAAGAGCAAGTATAGCAGTGATCATTGCATAACAGACGAATGTAAAGTTCACTGTGCCATATGCCACTATATATATATATGAGGTAAGTATATCACCACTGCAGTAAAAGGTAAGGTTAAAAAAAAGGTAAAGGTCATCCCCTAAGCTATTCAGGTCGTTTGGGGGGGGGGGTGAGGTGTTGGAGACCTCAATTTTCTCGGACTCCAGCTTTAAGTGAGGGCGGTGGCCATCTCCTGTCCCTCGCTGTCTTCCCCAACCCTCTAAGGAATCAGGTACCCATTCTCCTCAGCTGGGTCGACTGGGGCAAGTTTGCTGCGCTAATCGGGCATTGAACCAGAGCGCTCAGTTCGGACGCCAGCGCTCTAACCACTCGACCAGCGCTCAGATCGCGATTCGAAACACTCTGTTTGTGACACCTGTTCGTTTGATCTTTTCTCCGGATAGTCTAGTCCCCCCCCCCTTTCCTGCCTGTTAGTGCTCTGCCTTTAGGTGGAAGCACTTTCCCGCCAAACCAAGCAAGCAATGGGAACATCTTCAGGGTCAAGGAGGTTCACATTTCAGGTGCAAACAGGTGTGTGGACCTCTGATATCCCCGGGGGTTACATGGACCCGAAAGAGCTAATCATCACGGACCCCAGAGGCTCACCTGGTGGTGTCGATGTAGCCCAGAGGTACAACAATCTCATCAAAGGCAGCTGCGAACAGATCCGATTCATAACAACACAAGTGAAACTTCTATATCATCGTTCGCTGAACATATTCCTTGAGAATCGGCCTTGAGACATGCAGTGAGCTAGTAGCTTGAACTGTATGCATCAGTCATGTATCAATATTCGTGGAATCGGCCCTGTGATGCGGATGCAGATCCTTGCATGTTGAATGATAACCAGTTGATGTCTGTGTCAAATATCTCTTTGAGTTCAGAGAACACGCACTTTACCGCATCCGATCTTCCACGACAGGCAGCTCTTTATCTCTCCATCAGTGACGAGCTCTTCCCCGCATCCTTCCTGAGTGCGACTGTGGCTTGTCATACGGCATATAGTCCACCATATATAGTAAATAACATATAGGGGCTAGCATGTACAGAGAAAGAAGTTTTTAAAAATTCTGTTAATCTGTACACTTCAGAAAAACCAGTCACCGCCAAGGTTTGCCTGTTACTAAACAGATAAAGCTACGCGGAAGGATATGATGGCTCATGTCAGTCGATCTTAACAATGCTTGCAATGAAACGTCACATACTGAACGATGTAACACGTAACCCCAAAGCAAGTACAAAGGTCTTGTAAGATTTCGTTAAATAATTTCCAAACTGCTAACTTGGATGGCATCGTATTAAAGATAACACTGGGGTGGTTAAGTTTATTTTTGTCTTAAAGAGACGCGCGCTTCAATTTTCTTGCATAAGTAATAATTGTTTGAGTAATACAGCGCTCTTACAAGTATCCTGCGACTCAAACATCGGCTCATTCCACTCAAAATAATTTCTTAAAGATCAGTCTGACAAAA
The DNA here is from genome assembly GCA_004794655.1 of Marisa cornuarietis. Taxonomy (NCBI): domain Eukaryota; kingdom Metazoa; phylum Mollusca; class Gastropoda; order Architaenioglossa; family Ampullariidae; genus Marisa; species Marisa cornuarietis. The sequence continues at coordinate 80,088 of SMMW01000055.1, read as the reverse complement.
CAACCTGACTGACATAGTTTTACAAGCACAAGTAACAGGTGGTGTACATGGACCAAAGTATAGACTTTGAAAAATAGATTAAGTGGAG
>SMMW01000055.1:0-75000 GCA_004794655.1 Marisa cornuarietis | reverse complement strand
CGAACTGCTTTTCCCCGTCTGACAGGCTCACATTTGTCGGGATAACTTTCAGCACCGTCAAGCTTGCTTAACCTACAGACTGTGGTATTCTCTGGAAATTGCTTTTTAAATACCTTCTAGCTTTGCAGAACGCACGCAGCTATCTTGTTCGCCCTCGACACCGAGAAATGCTCCAAGATTCCAGAAGGGTAACTCGAAGAAATCAGCGCAGGTTTGGATAGACTAAGGACCGAATATAGTTTATGTGGAGAGACTGAAGAAGGTATGTGAAGCGATAAGAAGCGGAGGGGAGGGAGACAAATGCACGGGAGTATCATGTTTGCTCTTCGCTCGAGTATCCCTGAAATTTTTATACAGGCATTGAGTTTAATTGTTGATGTTGGAACAACGTATTGTTCTCATGCACGGAAATAGAACTAAAGTACAGAAATAAACACAGAAGGAAAGAAAGAAAGAAAAAGATACGGAATGAAGGAAGATTTAACATGCAGTTGACGACTAACATCAATCTTTCAAAGTAAAAAGAGGTTTAGGTGACAGGCCGTAGAGAGAACAATGTGATAAATCGTCTCAGATGTTTACACAAGTTGCTGAAGACATTCATTTTAAGTCGGTGTGCGTGTGTTCTGACCGGTAAGAAAGGCAACGACTAAGAGGGTGAAATCAAGATCCTTACAAAGGAAATACACAGGAAACTAAGACGTGGGGGATAAATCAAGATCCTTTCACGGGAATGATTGAGGAACTGCCCGTAGAGCACAGGCCGTGTGATGACAAAAACAGAAATAAAGTCAGCGCCACTAGTGCAAGTTATCGTAGACACGAGGTAGCAGCTGTAACACTTCATCTCTCCACAGACCATTTTCATAACCGTTCTCTCGTACCAAACCAAAGCGAGAAAAAAATGATTAGAAACTCCCAGGAAACAAATCCAGAAGTTTTGTGTGGAATCTCTTTTTTGCACTTGCGTGCCATCAGGAATGATTCAGATTTTTCCCAATGTCACCATGTACAAGGGTGACGTCATGTACAGGTTAAGACTCGGAAAATGCGATTTTTATATATGCTTTGTGACACAGCGACCGATGAAATCATATATCATTATATAACAACATAAACATATTAGTCATAAGCTCTTGTGACAGGTGTCGGAGGACAACTAAGATGATTTTGATACAATGAGGGCAAAGTTCATGCAGAGGTTGTGTGGCAATCTTCAAACAGGTCAAACTGAGTTTGTCATCAGCAACAGCTGTTACTGACCGCCTCGCATTGGATGCAGACTGTTTTGTGTGTCTGGTGGTGCAATGGGTTCAGTGCGGTGTGGGGATGGTCTGCGCAGCAAAATGATGTAACCGCGTTTTGCTGCGATTATTTTACTTACACGAGCCACAGGAAGTTTAGCCCAGTGCAGTTTTGAAAAGGCACGCAGAAAGCCCGGACGTAGAAACAATAGGGGGACAAATTTGTTTGGCAGAGTGCAGTGGCAAGCCACAGCTTTGACCTACTGCCATACATGTGCAGCCCTGCAACTAGGTCACATTATACAGCTCAACAACCCAGGTAGCTTAACATAATGAAGCCTTGCACGTTAACTTTTTTGCACCGGAAGCTGAGTCCCGACGATGCGCGCATGTTTATTTTAGTCGAGGCATGCGACCTAGAAAAAAAGAAATTTATTATCCTGATGCTAACTTCTGCAGTTGGATTGACCGCGTTATCAAAACTGTCTTTGTCTGAGTCACTGCTAATCGCGCTGCACTTTTGTTGCAGTGGGCCATGATGACAGACGGCCATTGAACCCTGCTGAATCATAAAAAAGCATTCTATTGTGTCTGTCGGACTTTTGTTGTTGACGTCTATGCTATGGAGGTTATTCGCTGGTCAAAGTTAGAAAATTGCAGAGATCGAACGATCATCTTACAAACAAACAGCTGTGAACTTCAGTCCACAAAGACGGGAATTAATTAGCTACGTGCTGTACTCTAGGGGAAACTGATATGATTTTAGCTACGGGACACCGGTGGGGAAGATGTGGTTGTTGTTATGTGCAATCCTCGTAAGGAACATGCCGCGAGTTTTAGCTACGTGCAGTACCCGTGGGAAATATAGTTTAATGTTAGCTATGTGAAATACTAGTGGAGAATATAGCTTGATTTTAGCTACGTGCAGTACCAGTGGGGAATATAGTTTGAGTTTAGCTATGTGCAATACTAGTGAGGAATATAGCGTGATTTTAGCTACGTGCAGTACCAGTGGGGAACATAGTTTAATTTTAGCTATGTGCAATACTAGTGTGGAATATAGCTTGATTTTAGCTATTTGCAGTACTAGTGGGGAATATAGTTTGATTTTAGCTATGTGCAATACTAGTGTGGAATATAGCTTGATTTTAGCTATTTGCAGTACTAGTGGGGAATATAGCTTGATTTTAGCTATTTGCAGTACTAGTGGGGAATATAGCTTGATTTTAGCTATTTGCAGTACTAGTGGGGAATATAGTTTGATTTTAGCTATGTGCAATACTAGTGGGGAATATAGTTTGATTTTAGCTATGTGCAATACTAGTGAGGAATATAGTTTGATTTTAGCTATGTGCAATACTAGTGGGAAACATGACACGATTTTAGCTACGTGCAAAATTCTTTGAGAAACGAAGTTCTCACACTTTTCCTTGTCTGTGATCGCTAAAGTAGCTTTTTCCTGTAGCAGCCTCCTTACTCTCTCAAACATGTGCACTTAGTTGTCCTTTGAGAGTTTGCTCGTACTTATCAAGGTTCGTTTGCCCAAGCGATGTGCGAATACACGAAACGATGAGAAACACTTCCGCTTGTTGCGAGAAGCTAATTAGTGTTAGCTCTTTAGCGGCTTTGTTGCATGGTTTCTCTGTGCGTGGTGAAGTGCATCTCTGTGTGGAACGTTAATGAACTTTGACGAGTGTTTTAGTACTGTAAGCAGTTACCGAGTTAAAAGCGACTGTTTGAAGGTCTATGATGTGTCTCAAAGTGCGAAAGGAAGATGACTATGAATTCGTAGGTGTCCCAGTCTGTACACTCGGTTGCCTGCCTACATTTGTGCTTTTCCTCGTGTTGTGATGTGTTCAGCACATAGTAGGGATCTCTGGACGGCCTGCTTCATTGCTAAATAAATTATCCACACATTCTCGGTCCAGGGGTCCTTCAGTTATCGTTATACCAGCATATCGTTAAATAAGTATATCGCTAAACGTGTTTAGATCGTTTACATTAAAAATCGTATCTTATCCTTCATTTATCGTTATACCAGCACATTGTTTAATGAGCAAATCTTGGAACATGCTTGGATCGTTTGTATTAAAAATTGTATCTTCTTCTCGACCTTGTATTTTGTTTTGGGGTTTTTAGTTCATTTGTAAAGGCTGGTGGCACACGATACAAGTGTGATATCGCCTTAAAAACTGCAAGAAACAGATGCTCCCCACTGTTGGCGAAGAGCTTAAGGGGTGTAATTGTTGGGGCTCACCTGATGAAGAGCTAAAGCTGTATAGTTCAGGTTTTTTTGAGAAAGAGCCACAGTGTGTGCAGTTGTTGGAGTTTTCTTTGGCAGAAATCTACGTGTTGGTTTCAGAGGAGACAGTAGAGGCGACATCCAGCACCGTCCACTTGTCCTTGACGGGAATTTGTTTGTGATGGGGATTTAGTGGGGATGAAGGTGGGATAGGAATCGCGATGAAAAGGTTCCCAGAAAAAGAATAAAGGGGAAGCTGACGTTTTATGCCTCGATGAAGAAGGTCGTATCACGACAAAACAGCCAACCATGTGCTGCATGGAGACAAAAATCGCAAAAACAAAAATTGCCGAAAGGGGATCTGAACCTGATTCTCACTGTATTGATGACAAGTCATTTCCCCTTTGCGCCACCGGACCACGCTTCCCGTGAGAAAGCTGGGGAAACACTTGGTCCTGAGGACTAGTGGTGCCGGAGCCCTTGACTGCCCCTCCTTCTCCTCCAACGTACGTCACTACGTTCTCACGTGCAGCTCTGCAGGAGGTCGGAGTAATCGGCATGAGCCATCGAAGCGGTGTGAGGTACTAGTCCCCCCGCACGGCTCCTTGTTCTCCCTCCCCCCTCCCCATCCGAGTCAAGGAGGGATGAAACTGTCTGCACACGCTGTCATGTCTGTGTATCTGTGGCTTTCATCTCGGAGAATTGTAGGTTCATTTCTTTCACGTTTGTGCGGTTTTTTTTCCAAAGGTGACGTAACACAGCATGGTGTCAGGGTGACGACCTATGCTTATCTACTCACTCCTGGGGCCTGATGCATGAGTATACAGCGAAAATTTGCGTAAGGCTTTGACAGTGGCTGGGATAAGATAAGAGACAGCAGAGAGAGCAAACATGGCCTCTTAATACAATCCTAGCTGTCCGCTGTCCCACCCCTGGCACAAGACATACTCCTCTCCCCGTTTCTTCGCCACAGCTCTTCACACCCCTTGCATAATTAGCTGAGTGATTGACCCCACCCCAACCCCACCCCTACAGATTCATGAACACACTCACACGCACACAGATACACGAATACAGAGACAGAAAGGAAAGCAGTTAATCTCAGAAAAAAGGTAAAAACCAAAAAATCAAACTTTTTGGTGAAAGCTAATGACCTCCTGGGTTTTTGTACTAAACAATGGTTTCAGATGTTTCTTGTATTGGTGCCGACATATGATGCCTTAACGTTTTTTCAAACGAACGCATAATTTCCTACAATTTTTCCAGATTGCATCTCTGAATACAGATACTTATAAAAAAAGTTTTATCCCATTAAAAGTCGGTTATAGTTGGGGCTTTTCTCTTATCTTTACCAGGACACATAGTGAACACCTAATGATCTCTCGCTCTAAACAAACGCTGATATGAAGTGTCAAGAACAAGATGTCAGCATCGAAAGTCAAAAACAATGGCAGGTGTGTGAGTGTTGGGGGGGAGGACATTTATACAATTTAGACCAACACGGCTGGAAACAGTTTTCACTGAGATTGACAGTAGGCAAACATTGATAGAGTTTAGACCAAGTGGATGGAAGCGTACAGCTGGAAACAGAAAAACAGTTTAAGCCAAGATGGTCATATGTACAGAAAAGACCAAGCCAGATAAGGTAAGAACACAGGATATAAACTAAGGTGGTAGGTAAAAGTACACTGAGTAAACATAGGGCGAATTAAGATTATTGACAAAAGCACGTTTGTACAGATGATAGCAAACGCTCACTTACCGATTTATACTTAGATTGTTGGTAAATATAACTTCATAGAATGCAAACTGATGTGGTCGGTAAACATACAGAGTGAACCGACATGGTAAACTTACATTTATAGTGTCAATTGAATTGGCTGGTAAAAGTAAGTTTAAACAGTGTAAATGAGATTTTTAGTAAACGCAATTTATTCAATGTAATCAGACATGGTTGGTAAAAATACTTGTATAAAGTCTAATGAAATGGTTGGTGAGCGCATGTTTATTTTTAGGCGCATAATCTATTCACAAAGCGAATCCCGTTTTTCATGCCTGCTGTCCAGAACTAACAGCTGCATCCCCGTATTGGATCCACACGTGATTTTCCGGGGAGGGCTGGGGTGTGAAGGGACACCTGTATTGCACGCTCTGTCTTCATCCTAACATGCTGTCAGTCTCTGAAGGTGTCACCAGTCTTTACCTGTCGCAAGCATCCAACCAAAGTTTTGTACTGCAGCCACCTGGCGCAGAGATGACATCATCACAACAAACCTGACAGCTGACCTGGTCTGATCAGCTGAGCACTTCTCGAAAACTCTTTGCACTTAATTCTGTTGTGTTTTCTATGCAGCTTCATAAATCCGAAATAGCATTTAAAAATGCACCTACTCTATATAATTTATATTACAAGAACACACTTGACATAATAACAAGAAAATTAAAGCTTCACTGAACACACACGGCTGGGAAGTAATAACTCAGTCAATCCAATGCAACAATAAAGGACGATGTTAGTACTGACTTCTCTTCCTGACATCATGCAGATGAGAAATAGAGAGAGAGAGAGAGCGCAGTGGCAACAAAGGGAGGTAGTCTTTACGGGAAAAAGAAATCTGAGCGAGACAGAGTTGCGCCTCTTGAAAGATCGTTTGCCCGTTTTCAGTCTGAAGATTTTCCGTGTTATATAAGAGCAAATAGCTTTTTTTTCCTCTTAAAAACAGATTATGATCATGAGTTGCGGGAAGTACGACATTTCTTAATGAGAAGAGTGCAGGATAAAACCTGGGAAACCGAAACCTGTCGGAGCGTCGGGTGAAGAAGGCTGACATCAGGGGAGGGATGGCGGTGACAGAAGCAGGTTGCAGTTAAGAAGGTTTTTGTGAGCATGACTCACTCTTCTCTGATCACAGCGCCAACGGAACATCGACGTAACGCCAGGTGTGACGGGGAGGAGTTCGCCGCGACTCTTTTGTTTACCAGCAGAGGGCGCCCACTACGCCTGGCGATTCTCGATAAATCCAGTCCCTTGTACACTCATCGCTACCGTAAGGAAACAAACCAGGTTGGGAGGGTGGTGGCGATGAAACACGGTAGGTGGGGTGGATGTGTGTAAGGGGGGAGGGGGAAATGACCAATATAGATATGGAGTAAGCGGTAAGACCCGAGTTACTTGCCCTGATAAAACACGATGAGTGACGCATCCCCTTTCCTAAATTTAGACTTATTTACCAAAACAAAGGATATATAAACCCCTCCACCAGTTGGACTATTTAGTTCACAGTAGAGTTCGGACTTTAACGCTGTTGACATGCCAGCACAGAAATATATCATCTGTTAACAACCATTCTGTGGTAAGAAAAAAAGATAAAAGAGTTGATGATGAAGATGTTTTATCATCTGTTAACAGCATGCAGTCAGTAGGAAGGAAAAAAAACCAAAAAAAATCTTATGTTAAAGGGTACGTAATACCAGAAACATCTTTGTGTCACCCCCACCATGCTTAGAGAGATGAACAAATATCAATCTTTACTCAACTTTTTGCTTTCAACATGGTCCTCTGCATGGAGGAGTGGTAGTGTTGTTCATAGCTATCGACTGAATAATTAATATACATCAACACGGTTGTTTATTTGTTTCAGATAGAAACCAGCTGAAGCAGCGCCTGGGATTTTCTTGCAGTGTGCGCAGCTTTAGCTACAGGGCTGTGCTATCTATAAAAAGTTCTTAACATTTGGGGAGAGGCGGTGACCGGTTCCGGAAGAAGTAGAACACCCAGATTTTATCGTCTTATAATGTGCTGATTAATTAGGTGCAGAAACTCGCAACGAGTTGACGGCTGCGTGAAGAAGCTCTTTGTATCATCTAGTCATCTGCTGTCGATTCTTTATCATATCGTGAGAAGCAGCAAGGATACCCGAGAAATGGGAAACGGACCCAGTCTTCATGCCCACAAAGTGTGCGCAGACTCACTGAGGCGTGACTGTGCAGTGTTTCCAGAGCCCAGCTGGGACAAGCTCGGTTCGGGGGAACTCGCTGGGGCCCTGGAGATGACAGCTTTTGGAAGAGATTCGAACCCTCATCACACGTTTGGTGACCTTAGAAAAGACCCCACAACGACTTGCGTCCAGGACCTTCAAGACTTCGAAGAGAACGAAGAGTTTGAGGAGGAATTAAGCTGGCTGATGTCATCAGAAGATTATCTCGTGGCTTGTTGCTTAGCGCCTGACAGTAAGGAGGCCTGGGAGGACGGCAGTGTTCAAGAAGAGGATATGATTGTAGATGAGGACGACGATGAAGATGAAGATTTTGATAACCTGTTTGATCAACACCGAACTCTTTTTCAGCTAGACCAAAGGACGACAAACCACAGTATTGATGACAATGGAGTTTCCTCCCAAACAGCGGTTTTCAACTACAGAACCCAATTCGGGTCGAAAACAAACCTGGTGTTCACCAGTTCCGAGTCGTTCTCTGGTCTGGAAGTGGATGGTTCAGGGTTGAAAGACAGCTCATACCCAAGCTCAGAAAACGACAATGATCGACATGATTTCACAATGTTCAACAAGTCCGCAGCGAGTCGGAAAAAGTCAGTGCTCTTGGACAGTGGCGAGAGGTCACCTCAGGTGAAGATCAGACGGGAACTGTGTGATGTGGACTTGTTAAATCAGAACGAAATTCACGACTTGGTTCAAGATGAGATGGAACGCGCGGAAGTGGACTGGCTGTGCGAGCCGGAGTGGAACAACCAGGAGATGGAGATGTTCTGGCATCTGCTGGAGCCGCACTTCAAGAAGCTACTGCAGGTGAGGGACTGGAGACAACTGCCGGATCCCTGTCTCCCCATCGTGTTCTTGGACCCTGGGGACAGTCATCTCCTGGACAGGTATTCAAATTCTCCTGACGTTTTGCTTCACTGATGGCGTTTGCCTATGCCTGTATGCCCATGCCTGCACATTCACTTATTTCTATACTTTATTATTTCTCTTATTTCAGTTCAGAAGGACAGCCAGTACACTTTATCAACTAAATTTTACCCAGTCAGTCATTTTTTTTATTACGTAAATATTGCAGCTTCCGCTTAGATGAATATACAATCAAGACTTCACGAACACTCACAAGGATGTTGGCTTTCATCCAAAACTAATATTCAGTCCCTGTTTTCGCAGCCACCATACATTTTCTTCGTATTAAGGTCTTTATGTGCTACAATGACAATGGCGCTATGAACAGAATCTAGTATTTTCCTTTCTTCTTGCACAAGGTCTTTGTGTGGGACGATGACAGTGGTGTGATAAATAACATCTGGTTTTTCCTTTGGTCGCAGGAGCCTGTTGCACGTTCAGTGGCACATTTGGAAAGGCCACTACAGTCAGGCGGTCTCCGACTTCCGCTTTGTCAAAAGTCACTTCCAATGCAGCTCGAGGTCCTTGTTTCTGTGCAAGGACAGGACAGACGACATTGAGAACCTGAGACTAGTGTTTCGAAAGAAACGCCCTTCAAAGTAAATAGTGTTCTTCCGTGTGCGTGCGCACCTTTGACGTACGTGTGTGTGTGTGTGTGTGTGTGTGTGTGTGTGTGTGTGTGTGTGTGTGTGTGTGTGTGTGTGTGGAGTGTTTCGTATTGCATTAGATACATGCGTGCATCCGTCACACATTTTCTTTACAAACTTTCTAATTAGAATTTTATTAAAATGAAAATCATGGATTTTAACATTACTGGCAAGTTGCTTTCTCTCTATCCATCTGTTCTTCCTTTCCCCTGTCTTACATTCTACTTCCGTTTGCAAAACGCAGACGAAACTCCTGAACGACAAGGCCAGTATAATTTGTAAATATTTAGCAAACGCTGCACTAAACTCAAGACATCTCATGTACAAAATGCAATTGCTTGGCGAGATACAGAAACCTGATCTGGTGGCTCGCTTAGGATAAGTTAACTTTATTCTTCATCTTTCAAAGTTATCAGCGACTACTAGATATTTCATTGTCAATCTTTTCCTAAATCTTTTAAACATTTACACAGTTAAAACTAGTTGACGGAGTGCAATGCATTATTACTGGGTAGAACCAAAACATTTGGAAAATTTCCCACGTCTTCATACTAAAACTCTTTCTTTATTTTTCAGATTTCGGCTATGGATTTAAGTCTACCGGAAACACTGTCAGAATATGTTATCACACAAGTCCTCAGCCGAGGAGACAGAAGGATCCCATATCAGAACACAGACTGTCACAAGCAGTCAGTGGAGGAGACAGAACATTGGTTGCTATTTCATGGATTTAGTCTTGTCACAGCAGGCCCTGCATGAGACGGTCATGAAAATGCAGTGTATATAATACAACATCTCGCACATTGTTTAACAAAACCGTCGCAAAATTGGCGGAAAATGGCATTTCGTTTGGGAATTCATGTCAGCGAAAACACTTGTAGGAAACGGAGGGAGTATTGTGTACAAAAGTTGACAAACATCTAATAATCGGTCCCCAGTATAGGGCATGGTGTATGACTCAAATAAATAATCATAATATAATAAACAGAAGCACAAGCTTGCAAACAGGATCGTTTTTTATACGGAAGCAGAAAAAAACCATGTCGTTTGTTTAGATGTTTTTATGGAAACGAGTTTGTGAAACACCTTGTAATAGGACTTTACGAAAACACTCTTTTTGTGTGGGTCGCTGAATCAGCTCCGTGTACAAAGACAAGAAAGACGGAAGAAAATTTCTTCATTAGGAAGCTGATGTTTGAACCGGAAAAAGGATATCCTAAGTGGATTGTAGAGTGTGATGTGGGAAACACTCCGAAACACACGATGGAGGCGGATGCGGAGCTGTAGGCAAACACACTGTCTACCAGGATTTAAAATCATACATTTGTGTTCTCTTGTCATATTATTCGACAATAATTCCTATCATGATACTCTGAACCTCAGGAACTGATACCTCACTTGTAGAGGTGAAATTCTACGGAAAGACTTTGAATGAAAGCAAAAAACAATAAACTAATTACTTATGTCTGATTAACTGTTATAAAAACACGTGTATTTTTACATTCTGTGAAATCAGCGTTTATATTAGAGTGAAGGCAGAAGAAAACATGCTTATATTTTATTCTCCTGGGTGTGAAGCTGTCTTTTGATCTTCTGAGTGTGAAACTCTTCATACCGACTTCTTATCGCTGAAGAGAGACGCCATTCCTTTCATGAACAGTACACACTGCAAACAGTTTCAGGGTTGGGATTATATCCTTACTGGCGGAAAGAGAAATCAAGTGACCGTGAACGTGTTGGCGTCTTTGCTAATCTGAGCTAGACATCGGTGAATTTCCACAGGAATGAAGAGATGAAATGTGCAGTCCCGCCGCTAATTCAATTAAAGGAGGCGTTCACAATCTTCTGGTACATGAGCTCACGAAATAAGATCGTCTTCAATCAACACCAGAGGTCCACAAACTGATGTGGCTAAGACTTGTGGTGTATTATTAGCATATATGTGGCTAAGATTGATGTATTATTAGTACAGATGTGGCTAAGACTTTTGTATTATTAGTATAGAGACTTGTGCTGAATAGATGCAGGAATTACTTTGACGGTAACAAGAAAGAAAGCATTCACAACTGGTAAATTCAGCCGTGATTAAGGCTCATCTCACTCCCGACAATATGGTCAGGGCTTTGTTTTGATACAGTTTACACAAAAGTCGGTATGAAATGCGCAGTGCACATCAATGCAAAATTACTGAAGGTGATTATATATGCAATATCGCGTGAATAACCTAAAGTACATGATTCTCGTTATACCTCTTCTCTTCCTCTCTCTTAGTCTTGCATAAAGGGAATGAACACACACACACACACACACACACACACACACACACACACACACACACACACACACACACACACACACACACACACAAGAGAAAACGCAAACACACAAACACGACCCCAAACATAACGAGCAGACGCGTACTCATCTTTTGGTGACGAACGATGAAAGCCCCGTCGATAATGTTAGTTTAATAAGTTAACTGCTCATGTCTATCATCCTATCATCGTCAGTGGCACCTTGGCCACTCATCTCTTCACACACTCGCATGCCCTCCTCCCCCCCCCACACACACACAGGAGTGCATTCTCATTCCATTTTGTATTCAAATAGAAATGATTTTGTCATTCTATTTTTACATTGTGTACATGCATTTAAATTTTGATATTTTTCTAACAGAAATAAAGGATGTAAAATTGTTCTTCGCTTTTTAAAAATTATTTTACGTTTTCTTGGTGTGACTGACATCGTGGCTTGGTTCAACGAGCAGGCACACTGACAGTGTTGTCGTCAAAATGTCACGTGACCCAATCTAGGGCGCAAGAATGTGATGCTGCCCTCACTGTTACTAACTGTAACTGGCGGAAATCAACCATTACACCCACCATTCCCCTTTGCCAAAACTACAGTCGACTCTAACTCTGTTCAGCTAGACATAGTTCGAGCGAGTTCTCTTTCCTCTTCCAGCCTTCTTTTCAGTAAGAGGACATCACGTTACTCTCTGATTTCTGTCGCTGAAAGAGAAAAGGAGACGATTTGAGTTGAGAGGAAGCGGGTCAGGGGTTATAGCATCTCTCACTGAGACAGCAGTGGCTGAACATGAAGGGGAGACCTTCGAAGTTTAAGCATCTTAGCCATGGTCCTAAACCAAGATGGGGACCTCTGGAGTTTTCTGATGACTTCCAACCGGGCTCTCTCTCTCTCTTTCTCACACACACACACACACGCATACACGCTCATCAGCCTACATTTTACTTTCTGTCTCTCTGGCACTATTCTGACATAGTTCCAGGCCTGATCGTACCCACTCTGTGGTAGTCGGAGGCACCACATATTCATCTTCTCCTTTGAAGTACGGGATGCCTCAAGGTTCTGTTCTTAGTCCTCTTTTCATCACTTGGTTCACCATTCGCTACTTTGGCCTGTAGTATCACATGTATGCTGAACATAAAAAAGTTGCTAGCGTCTGGCCTCGCTTCCCAGCTCCGGCAGGTGTTCACCACCATATAACACAGTAGATTGTGAAAGCCTGGCTGTCCATCGCTAATGAAAATGAATTACAACAAAACTGAGGTCAATCAAACTGCCTCTGAAAATAAACTGAAATGTTTGCCAAACTCTACTAGTTTTACTCTCTCTGGGGTTAACATATCTCTCTTTATTATCTCGGCCAGAATCTTGGTGTTAACTTTGACGCATCGTTATCTCTTGAATCTCACCTGTCTGAGCTACTGACGCCTTACCACCCGAGTTGGTCTCTACGGTCTGCTTGTGTTGCCCTCCTCTCTGCCGCACGCATGAAGACGGAAGAAATTCGACACACGTTCCTTTTCCTTCCCTGGCCCCACTTTTTGGAATTCTCTCCTTCATTCTCTTCGAAATGTGTCAACACTTGAAGCCTTCAAATCCGGCCTCAAATCCATATTTTTAAGAATTATCTTGCATAATCAAGAATATAATTCCGTCCACTCCTCAATTCTTCATCCATACAATTTTGTTTCGTAGTGTTGTCGGTCTGTTGACGATTATGTTTAAAGTGTGGTTTGGCTGTCAGTTTGTCTGTAGTCTTTTGTATGCAGCGCACTGAGCTCATATCCACAAGGAAAAAAATGCGCTTTACAAATAATAACATCATCATTTACAACCCCTGATGTTTCCCACGAATTTCCTACGCTGTTCGCTAAAATGTCCCGACAGCATGGACAGCCACAAAAATTGCACGTCTACAGAGACAGCATGTATGCAAGGATATCATGTCTATGTAGATAACATGTCTACACAGACACTATGTCTGCAAACAAAGCTTGTCTGCACATAGTTGCGCATGTCCAAATAGGTAGCCTGAACAGAGAGCATATCCACATGATGATGATGATGATGATGATGATGATGATGATGATGATGATGATGATGATGATGATGATGATGATGATGTCCATTTATATGTGCTGGTATCCATTTAGAAGAATGCCCATTGCGCAGCAGAAACAGAAAAGAAGAAAATAATAAAACACCAGAAAATTAAAAGAAAAAGACACAAACATAATAATAATGGAATATGATCTCAAAAACAGTAAGTTTCGGTGTTCTTATCATTATTACGCTCCCTCCCTTCCCACCAGCACCAGACTTTACTTTGAAGCTGATCTTCGCAAAGCTAGGATCGGTATCAGCAATGTCTTGAACTTCAAGTGTAGTCCAGTGAAACAGAAATATTCTTCGCAATACCGAATTTGAAGTTTCAGGGCAACACAGCTGAGAACAGAGCACAGTCCTGGCACTGAAGAAGCGAAGGCGACAGCAGTCAGTGACACGCACGGAGCAAGATGGAGGTTGAACACGAACACATCTGTCAGCAGACGACATCGCATAGATCTAGAATCTAATCTACAGAACATGTAGCAACGTACGTGGTTCCGAAATCAAAAATGGAAGACGGCATGGTCCAGAATAGACCACAATAGTCCAGAATGGTCCACAATGCCACAACAGTTAAAAGTGTCGGTGAGGGAGGTGCACACTCCTGTAATTCAAAATCAAAGCAAGATGGCAGAACGAAGAACATGAGACAGAAGCCGTTAGAGGAAGAAGATGCCTATTGTAAGAAACGACGCAGCACAGGCACTGAAGAATAATCCATAACGGATGTGAATGGCACAACAAACATCACAGATGAGTAGGAGAAACTAAAACTTCACGTACATCCATGGACGAGACAAAACGACAGACAGCTCGTCCCCTCCAGCCAGTTAGTCGAAGGGACATCACTTCAAAGACAACATGTCAGAACACAGCTTGTCCACATATACTAAACAACATAAACTGTCTTCATAAACAGCATGTGAAGACAGCATGTCCAGATGACATGTCTACATGTCCAGAACGACGTCGTGTCTACATAGCGGCATGTTCAGACAAAATGTTCGCATATGCAACATTTCTATGGCAAGACAGCAGGTTGTATGTGTTCACAGATTATCAGCACACACACACACACACACACACACACACACACACACACACACATACACACACACACACACACACACACACACAGATTAATGGACAGTGACTGCATAATACAGTAATGCCAGTGATTATTTTCCATTTCAGAATGCTTGAAAAAGCTCTGTACCAGATATCTCGACGAGTGGAGATAATTCATCTGAAAATAAAAAAGAAGAAGAAAAAAAGCGAGAAAAAGATAAAAAAAAATACACCATAAAAGCTCTCGAAACAATAGCAACAACCATAATACAGTTGGGTCAGCCGACAGTATTAAAAGTCAAGCGACACATACATCATGAAGGCAGTGGGGAGGTGGGGAGGTGGGGATGCGAGCAGGTGAGAGTAAAATCATTTGTTTTCCAAGATTTTACGAGGAGCTGCAGGTGTCGCGTTTTCGTTCTAATCATGACGATGACAGAAATATGATCACAATGTTTGCCGATATGCGTTGTAATAAAAAAACACTTCGAGAAGCACCGTAACCTTGTGGTTAGTATGTTTGCCTCCGCGCGCCTTCCACGTGACGTGGCCGAGATACAGTAAACCACTTACAGTTCGCTGCCACTGCGCCCTCTAGGATATAAGATCGTTAGAAAACACACACTTCTTCTTAAAGCTGTCATTTAGTCCATCAGTCATTTATCAATATTAATAAAACAATAATTAATATAGTGGTTACGTGTGTATATATATATATGCTCAGTTCTGAAGTGGAAACCGTGTGCTTTACAAAACAATCGTAAACATGTAGCATGTGTACAGAAACCCTCTCTTACACTCGAATAAAATAGTTATAGTATTTTAACACGTTAAAAGTACAAGCAATACAGAATGTAAGTAAAGTTTAATATCCATGATGATAAAGGACCATGGTGTGGTCCCAATAACACGAGCAAATACTGTTTTGGCTGCAAATATTGCTTCAAGTCTGATTGTTTTCTGACTTCAGTCCTTAATTCTTTACAATATAGCACTTAGCTTGTGAAAGTTCCCCAGGAAAGACGATGCCAGTATTTAAAGTACTTATTTCGACTACCCTTGCAATACATCATGAACTCTGGGCGCGTGAGGCAAGGTCAGAGGCTAAGCTGTCGACGTCATCGACTTGAAATGAAGGAGTGGGTGAATCAATGGATGAATGTTTGATAAAAGAGGGCAAAGCCCGCAATTTATGGCTTGATACAAATGAAATTCTTTAAAAGGTATTTTTTACAATAATAAAATGGATTATGAGGCCATACATTTGAAGTAGGAAGTCTTTTCTATGTGACGTGATCTTATTTAGGGAAGAAACTAAATTAACACTTTCGTTTTTCGCTTTTTTTTCGCAGAATCGAGTTCAGTTTAGTTAAATGTTGACCACAGCGAACACGTTTATGTGAAGTACATACAGTAAAATCAACAGTTTCTCTAATCGTCAGGCTGCTTTTCGTGACCATCGAAAAAAAAGTTGCAAAGCAACAAAACGCGAAACCCTCAAAACAAACAAACAAACAAACAAACAAACAAATCCTGCAAAACGAAAACTAATCAAAAGGACGGATGCAATGATGCAACCACGACCTGGCTTGACACAGAGGTCAGATGCACCCCGGAGGTGTTAGGTTCTTTGCTCCTTAACGCTTTAGTGTCTGTTCGTACGCAAAACTGTCTTACATAAGACTACGGTCAAATATGACAGCAACAATACACACAACAGCTTAAAAGACAGGTGTAAGCATTCACTGATCAAAAGCATTCGTGTCAAGTCTTACCTATTGTGAGGTATTCTTGAGGTAGGCTATTTGCTCCAGTTCTTATGGTTTGATACAAAGTTTTTACTGATATTTTTACATTGCTATTATAGGACTCCTCACGGAATTTTTTGTTTCACCAATATCAAGAGGCGGAAGACCGTTGATCACTAAATAGTTTAGTTCTATTATTTCAGCGAATGTGAAAATTTCGTGTTTGTGAGCCACGTGCTTTCTTGTAATAGAATCGACGCAATACCATGCACAGCTGAGTAACACAATGAACACAATAAAAAGACATGAATAACCATCATCGCAAATGTCTGATTTGAAATGAAACTAGTATCATTCGTTTTGTAGTCGTTTCTTAAGCAAACCGGTGCGTTTGTATGTTATTTTTGAATGAAGACTCTCATGACATGACCCCAAAGTACATTACAGATCTGCAGAAGGGGACTACACATAACATACAAATTACTTTCCAAATCAAAATTTATCACCAATCAGTCTCACAATCAGCTGCCAACAAACAGTTTAAACCAGAATCAGACGACAGATATGTAAGCCCCGCACGAGCTGTTTCATGGCGAAAGTACCAAAATGAAAATTTTTTTCTCGTGAAATATTTATGGCCTCACAGGCATCTGTTAACCTATCGACATCGACCATCCGCACTACAAAAGGCAAGAACACTCACCACTTCCAGGCTCCTTTGTCAATCCATCCTCACCCATCGGGAAAATCTCTCGAGACCTTTCGCAAACTGGAGTTAAAATCTGGTTTGGCCTTCTGACAGGGCTGTAAATACTGCGCTCTGTAATGACAATCTTGTAAAAAAAAGCACCGTGGTTAATGTCAAACGGGGTTAAATGATGTGATGTCACCTATTTCACGTGCAGCTGCGTAGAGGTCGTTCACACAGGTGACGTAACAAAAGTCCCCTCGGCGAAGGCTTTTCGTGGCTGCCGGCACAAAGTTCAGTTGCTCTTTTTATAATCTTTCTTCACAGGCTTTGTTCACTTTAGAAGACAGTCTCTCGTGTTCCTCTCGGGCCAGCTGAGCAGGCTATGCATTCATCCGTACAGATTCTAGTGGAGTTGTTTTTTTTTTCCCCTCGAGACATCTAAATTGCTCGCCAGATAGGTCCTTATCCTGTGAAGAAGGCGAACACAGATCAGTAATTCGCTAAGTTGTGGGCTCTAGACCCTCTTTCTTTTGAAGCAGGTCGTTGGGGAATTAGGTGGCGTAGTCTAAGGGCTGTCTTTATTCTGAATTATGTCGGTAGCAGTCTGCGATTGTAGTGTGAGGGCGTTCTTTGTTCTGCGTCTGGCTCTTTGGAAATGGCGCAGTCTGTGGCACACAATGTGCTGTCTCTGTTCATGCACGCTGTAGACGAAGCAAATTCACGGATTATTTAAATTCCTCTTATCAATTCTTAGTTTCTGTGTGGTCCCTATATGCGGCCGACACAAATAAGGTAATACCTCTCTGAATATCACATCATCCGCGTTTTTTAATTAGTCAAACATGTCTTAGCTCAGGTCCTTCGTACACTAGATAATAATTAGCGTCCTTTTTCAATTAATCCGTATCTTCCGCGAGCCTCTTTGACCTAGCTGAGAGCTTTGATCTCTTACTGTCTCAGGTCAAAAAGATTTAGCGGAAGTTTCAATATTACCGCCTCGAAGTCGTTAAATTAAGAAGACTGAACGCGTTTCACCTTTGTCGAGTGGCAAGAGAAGAAGAAACGGCCAATTATCAGATCTGCATCTGTGTATCCATGAGCTGCAGGAAAGCTTTACAGAATAAATTTGTTGGTGAACTTATTTCCTACATAGGCAACGACATGCATTTCCGGTTCCATCCCAGAGTGGGTAAGACTGTCCGCACTGTTAGTCTGACCCGATGGCTTAATTAAGCTTTGTTTTTGAAGGAAGATGCACTTTCACCTCGATGCCATATGGTTTCCCTCATGAATCATGAGCGTTTTCCCTATCTCTTATCGTTTCTAGCAGCACGGTCATTTCGGGATAAAGCCAGCAATCCGTATATAGCTTATAATCGTTTTGAAGGGCGTTTTGTCAGCGTCCAGCAAATGTGTTTAAATTAAAAAATAAAATAGGGAGGCACAATGTTCCCGCAGAAGTGCATGCTGCCATCTCCAGTCTACACGTGGCTTGCAAAGCAGCTGGTGTGTGTGTGTGTGTGTGTGTGTGTGTGTGTGTGTGTGTGTGTGTGTGTGTGTGTGAAAGACTGAGAGTGTATGATTAACTTGTGTCCACATGTTAGCACATGTTAGGATAAGCAACGGCCCAGAGTCTACAACACGGGTGGGCAAAATTTTCTTTTTGCCGGCCGGTCTCACAATTCTAAGATATTCGACGGGCCGGTAAAATACCCAACACCCAGGTGACTATAAGCGACAAACCTGGTGATAATGGAATGGACAATAAATGAGTACATAATGGCGTTCACTTACCGAATTTATCGTGTAAGGCTGTTTGAATTCGCTCACGTTAAAACTTTAAAACCAGCCTTTCCTTTGATGGCAGCCGCACCTATGCTCTCTAACGACTACATCAAACATCTCAGCCTGTTATTTGTTATCTTTGTACTTTGTCTGTGTTAGAATGTTACGGACTGCCGATTTTCTAAAGCTGCTGTACTTGATAAATAAAATTTCAAATCAAATTAACCTAGGCTGAATAAAAAATTTAAAATAAGTGCGCTTCACAGTTTGGCAGACAGGTCGGTGCAAAGACGTTCGCGAGCCGTATTTTGCCCACCCCTGGGGCCAGTTGCACATGTTTCTAGACCTTAAATCTGTTCTAAAGAAGCAAAATCTCTTCGCTGCCATTTAGATGCATTGCACAAGAACATACAAAAAATTGTACTGACAGGACGGAACGTCAGACTTAAACAACTTTATCTTACTTAAAACAGTTTAAGTTTTAAAAATTCTAAAATTGTGGTGTGCACTTTTAACTGATCATCTAAAAAGATTTAGGGCCTAAAAGTGTTTAAAATTAGAAATGTGTTGTGTAACTGGCTCCTGGTCTAGAGGGCAGAGAAAGGCTCTGGGGAGAAAAGAGCCAGCACCTAAAGCTATATCAGCTATATATTTGCCTTATTGGCTCTATAGGACTAACTCTCCCTGTTTTCCTTTTTTTTGTAATGCTCTTGGGATTCGTCGTGTTTGGTGTCTTTTGAATACTGTTGATCTGTGCATTTAGTTGCGTTCGCCTGCCGCCTTCCAGGGGCTATTTGCACAACACGTTTCTAAATGTAAAACTGTTCTAAAGAAGCAAATTTATAAAAGTTTTACGAAAGTCGTTTCTAAGCCATTTAAATGCTTTGCACAAACGCGTGCTAAATTATGCTGACGGGAATGATTATATACCTTCAACAGCTTTATCTTATTTTAAAAAAGTTTTAGTTTTTAAAGAAGTTCTAAAATGTGTTGTTCTCTGTGCTTCGATACAATTCTTTAAAAGGACTTTAGGCTTGAACGTTTAAGTTGATAAGTATGTTGTGCAACTTGCCCCAGGGCTCACTTTAACATTTCGCGTTTTAAGCACATTAAAACAGTTTTTTTTACAGCACTTGTGAATGACTTAAACATTTCCACAAAATACTTATAAATTCTCTTCTACAACACAGTTTAAGCCACGGACGTACATATTAATACAAGTTTTAACGTCTAGACGTGTTGTGCAACTTTAAGCCCTGAACTGTTTGCTCTCAGCCCCATTCGTCTTCATCGTCTAACGGACTCAAACAACATATCTACACCATCTCGATTCCGGTTTTTGATTTGCTGGATTATTTCTCCACTTACCTGCTGATGTTCAAAGCTTTCTGCTCTACAGACCATTTTCCTCGCAACATTCCCCCCCCCCCCGCTGCTTTAGATTCAGGATCTACGCGAGACAACAAGCGTGGCCTTGACCCTTTGACCTCTTGTGCCTCCTGCTCCTTTCATTATTTTCTTCTCTGCCGTTGTGTTGCTGCCACAATTGCCCTTGTGTATAAATAAAGTTGTATTGTATTGTACCACTATATTGCCTCTTTTTGGCATCATTGTAGTGATTAGAGTTATCTCGAGATGGGACATCCGGGGTTCTACCAGAAAGTTAACCTTCCATCAGTTCAGATCTCTGGCAAGAATTGGTTTACCAGTAATTCGACACCTAAAACCATTAAATGATCAGTTTCATGCATTTTTCTCATATTATCTCTACAGTAATTGTAATTTATGGACTGGGAAAACAATCGGTGAAATAATAAAAACATAACATTGTATCTGAAAATGTTGATGACCAACTGTTCAAAGAATGTTTCCACACAGCTATAATATTTATCATTTTATTGCAGAGAAAATGTTTCATGATGAGAAATGGAAGCAAATGGCACAATGGAAGTTGCCTGCGACTAAAAATCGTTTCCTTTCTGGTAAAGCCACCAGTCTTGCAACTACAAACTCTAGAAATTGCATAGACAGATATAGAAATTGTAAAAAGTTTTCAGGTGTAAACAAAATTGAGAATTGATAGATAAATATTATAAATAATATAATTGATGTTGAACTGGTAAATCAATAAAGACAGGTACCAGTAGACAGTAAGTGAATTTCAATTGAGCAAACCAGTTCGAATACCTGATGTGAAATGAAGGGATTTTTGTCTTTTATCATCCTACATTCAGAGATACCCAGAATGGTTGTGAAGGGATACCAACTGATGCCCTACTGTGGTTCACTGGGAAATGCAGGTCAATGTCTAGTTACTAAAAGGCATATTATAAAGAAACATTTGATGCCAGCCTGAAGAATCAGGATGACATGGGAATGCTGACAACAAAAGAAACAGACATTGTAAAGTTTATAAAACAAAACTGGATGAGAAGCTAAAGACATGATAAAAAAATTACCAAATGTTCTGACTGAAAATGACTTGATGTCACTTTTAATCATTCACAGTATAAATCTGAACTGTGCATAATTCAAACACTTAGCAATGGGACATTCTAACACTCATTCAACCACTTAGTAATAGGGCATTCTAACACATTCAAACAGTAATGCAACATTGTAACATACATTGAAACAGAAATGGAGCATTCTAACACATTCAAACACTTAGCAATGGAGCATTGTAACACGTTAAAACACTTAGTAATGAGGCGTTCTGACACATTTACGGTGATGAATTTTGTTACAAACAGGATCACTCAAGTAATATAACCGGGTGTGAGGAAAATTATTCACAAGATGATATGCTTTGTACGGCAGTACAAACTCTCTCTTATTACTAATTTAGGATGGTTAACACGTGAGTCCAATAATTCAGGACAATTGTTAGAGAATGCAGTCCCCATATTATGGTGAGCTTAAAGATGAGTGAAGTCTCATTAACCCTCTTATTCAAGCTCTCTTTTCACAGGGGTCTTATCAGAGACAATAATTTCCCCCTCTACCTCAACATTTTCCCTCTACACAATACCCTATTGTTCTCGTATTCAGTTCTCCAAATAAACGTGGGAGATTTGGGCAAATGAATAAGGTACCTATGCTCATACCAAGATTGGTTTGGATGCAGATACAATGTTTTTAATTGCAGCATGTTTAACACTGGCCTGTAATGTCTGTCACAGAGCCACAATAGCTATGCACATCATTCAGCATCCAACCCACTAAAATCTGTCACTCAAAATGCCTCAGTCTGTGCAAGTGACAATAAAGTTTCTTCTATATCACTATGTTTGTTGCAAAGATTTGGACTCTGGTCTGAACACAGCATTTAAAATGGTACAGTCTATTAAGCCACACCAAACAATCATGTACAGCTTAAAGTTATAAATCTTCTTACATCTGTAATGTGATAAAGTCATTTGGAAAACACTAACAAATTTTTGCTACACTGGTGGACTGTCAGGCTGGAAGTAGACATCAAGGGTGAAGTTGGCTTTTTTCTTCAGCACCACCTTGTAGTGTGGAATCTTCGCATTATACTTCAGTTTCTACATTTAAAAACAGAAAGTTGCAAAGGCAGAAAGTTGAACAATCATTAGTAGCAAATACATATGCATGCAGAAAGGTGACACCACACACATGAAGATGACAACACAAACACACGTATGTATGCGCACATGTAGGCATGCATGCACACACACACATGCATGCAATTAAAAATTATTGCTCATAAAGTTACACATGCATACACAGGAAATCAATAAGAATCTTGCAAGGCTCAGGTCTTTTATTTTCTCTCTTTCCTCTGTCACTTTAAATCCTCCAAAGGCCTTTGTAAAGCTCACATTTTTTTGTTAAGAGAGACCATATCAATATTAACCTAAATACTTTTTCTTATGTAAGAATTGTTTCACTTGACAGCAATGCTCTCATAGAAAGATAAACACAAAAAGATAAAGTTTATTTAAATATCACTGATCTCATTCACACAATAAAATGTAAAGTGAAAGCCACAGTTAAGCTCAAAGTATGCTAAATCCAATGTACAGAACATGATGTACCAATGCTCACCCTTTTCTGTACCTCTAACTGCTTCTGCAAGTCTTCAGGAATAACTTTTGACTGTTTTATGTAGGCAACTCTGTCTGAACCTGCCCTAAATACCTTGAAAATCATGGTGTTATCTCTGTAATAAATAGCAAATTAGTTATAATTTATCACAAATAGAAGCTGTTGCAATATGCTCTTCAAATGAATATAAATTCATTTAAGTAAGTCTAAACAATAAACACAAACAAGAATAAATTAAAGCAAAAACATAACCTTAAAAAATCCCTTTTTAATATAAAAATAAATACATCCAGATTTGTTTTTCCCTGTTAAAATATGGGCTATTTTTGAATAAAAATACATTTGTAAAATAAATTTACCATTAACTCTTACAATCTTTATTCACTGGACGTATGATTGCTTTAAATGTTAATGTCCGGCAATAGGAAATGGTTAACAACCGATCAAAGTTGACTACAAGCATTGTTTGTTGAACAGCCTTATGCAAATTCAATTCTTGGTAGTCGCTAATAATATCATTATGTCATAATGTCATAATACAAGTAAAATATAAATAATTATTCCTAAGTTTGTGTAAAAATGCAGATCATAATACTAATAAAGTGAACTTATAACATGCAACATCATGACCAACACAGATTGCACTCTTTGCACAGCCAAATAATGATAAATGAAAGATAGCAGACAGCGGAGGGTGAGATGTGTATAGGGACACTGAACAACATAAAGATGAGGTACAAGAGTAGAACGTAAAGCAATGGATGAAGGTATTAAGGGACATAGGAACTGTAAACAGTGTGAGATGGAGTCATTACATGATGGTTAGCATGACAGACAGTATTGCAGAGTAGTCAAGAATAGTAATTCAGGGATAGTACATAGTGAAAAGATATGTTTTCAGAGAGCGTTTGAATGTAGCCTTTGAGTCAGAGTGGCAAATGTGATGTGGAAGAGAATTCTACTGCTTAGCAGCATTAGCAGCACAGTGGGTGAACAGTATTCCTCCACCCACCACACACACACAAACGCATCCAGTCTCACCAGGTTTTTCATCAATTCTATGCTGACGACACGCAGCTTTACTGTTACACTCCACCGGCTGAGTCTCACTCTGCTATTAGCTCTCTAGAAGCTTGTATCAGCGACGTCAAGGGCTGGATGGTAAAAACAAGCAACTAAATGATGATAAAACGAAAGCCCTCTTGTGCCATAGAAGAAGACATCAACCTTGGCTTGTTAGTCTGCCCAATCACATTAAGGTGGGCAAAACTAACATCCCCTTCACGTCAGCCATTAGGAATCTGGGATTTATTGTCACTGCTGACATGACCCTTGATAAACAAGTTACAGCTGTCTGTCAGTCTGCCTATTATGAGCTCCGTAAGATCAGTGACATCTGTAACTTTCTCTCCACACGCGCTACCAGCACTCTTGTCTGTGCATTTGTTCTTTCTTTGATTACTGCAACTCCTTGCTCGCAGGCTGCCCCTCATACCTCATTCAGAGACTCCAGAAAGTACAGAACTCTGCTGCATTTCTAGTGCTTAAAGCCACGAAGTGGGACCATATCACTCCTCTTCTTCGTTTTCTACACTGGCTGCCCATCAGTTCTCGCATTCAGAAAAAACTGTCTGTGCTGTGTTTTAATTTCTTTGCAGGCTCCTGTCCTGACTATTTCTTGGAACCTCTCTTCCCTTACATCCCGGCCAGACAACTCCGCTCTTCCTCTGATGACCATATCCTAACTGTTCCTGTCACCAGAACAACAACATATGGTCACAGGATTTTTGGCTACTGTGCAGCAAAAAAATGGAACTCTCTCCCTTCCATATCAGCCACCTTCCTACAATTGAATCCTTCAAATCTGCACTGAAAACACGCCTCTTCCTTGAGCATTAATCGTAACAATAGTCCACACAATGCTCATCCTTTTTACCCTCCCCCCTCCCGCTCTTGCTACTTTTCTACCCATCTTTCTTTGCAGAATCACTATTTTCTCTGTTCCTGTTACTTGGTTCCTTTTTGTGTTTTCTATATTTGTTTTTCTGTTTGCCGTCAGTACTGTCGTTTATTCTTCTGTCCCTCGTGTTCTATCCATTTTGTCCATGTCTCTTCCCTGTTTTAAACGTTATGAACATGCTCTCTATAAGTGTGAATATGTGGTATAAAAATCTACGTTATTATTATTAAACGCAGGCCTGCTCATTGGTAGATATATTTTTTGCCTTTGTATGCTCAACACAATCTCCCTTTCTCCCACAAATTCACGTTGAATTAAGCATTAAGCAGATGGAAAGGAAACTGATGAATGAGATTTCTTATGAGTCATTTATAGCACAGATGAATTGTGAAGTGAAAGATCTAGTGCAGATTTCTAGGTTTTTCCAGGTCAGAGAAATATAAGACCAGTATTTTTATCCTCTCCATTTACTGGCATATCTCCACAATATATTAAAGGTCTTCTGTTAACACAATTAAAGAATATGCACAAAGAAACAATAAAAAACAGCATATCCAGCTGTGTATCTAAGGGGTCCATTCAACCTGAAACAACATTACTCAAGCCATGCTGACCTTGTCCCAGGGTCTAATCAACCTCTCCCACATCAAATCGGCCCAACACTGTAAGATGAATCAACCCAAACCCAGATAGCTAATTAATCACCAATCACAGTTTTCAGCATTGAAATGAATTTGTCTTGCATGGGACAATTTGGTCATGGAAAGGGTCAATCTGACCCTGGAAGAGCTTAATATAGGTGGGGCAATGTGGTTTTGGGGTTGAAGTGACTTGTATCATATGTATGTTCACTCAAGCACACATCCTAGTGCACAGATATATGCATATGTGTTCAGGAATTATAATAACATGTAAGAAGTCATACATAAAGAAATAATGACAAACTTTAAAAGTGGATAAACTATATAGTTCTCAGCAGACAAAACGTTTAAAGAAATCTTTTTCATCTTCTCCATAAAATTTACTGTTTAATTTGCTGGTACATTTGCACATAGTCAGCTTTGGCTGATTAGTCGCTGGTCTTAATATATGCTTATGAGTACTAATTTAGTAATACAAAATTTACTTACTTAATGCTCCAGTCAATACTGTCACTTTCTTGTGCAGGATAAAAGTATCTTAGGGTACATGAACCCTTTCCACTTGTCTCTTCTACAGACTGATCTGCAAAAGGAAACCATTAAGCTGACTGATAATGAAAATAAATATAATTTTTATATCTTACTGATGGGGAAAAAGCAAGGGAGGTTTTGCATTCATGAGTTAGTGTGTGTGACTTTTGATCAAAAGGTTGTGAATTAAAACTTGCTTGGGTCAGTGGAAGGAGAAACTCCTCCATCCACCCAGCAACAAATGAATTACACGGCCATCCTTTCTTATCAGTATCACTTAAAATCACTGTTAGATTTCTGCCTATAGCTGGAGCCTTTAATAAAACCTGGTTGCACGTATGAGTAAAATGTATATTCTTAGTTTTATGCTTTTTAAAAACTTTTTTTGCGTTTTAAAAACGTCTTCACAACAGATACAGACTAAATAATAATAATAATGCAAATAACACCCAAATCGACCACATCCTTTTAGCATCACTCATGAATCTGCTGGGGAGACTACCACTTCTTAGAAATTAAACTGGTCTATTGTATATTTTAAACCACCCTCTTGATACATATTTCAAAGTTAAAACAGATAACTATTTTATTTATTATTTTTGAAAACAAAAATAAAGTGCATCACGATTAGACCTATACTACTCACTGACGAGCTCTGGCAAATCGTTTGCATTCTGAGTTAGTCCACTCATATTTTGAATATAATACTGAGAATTATTAAAAAAACGCCAGAACAGTAGACTGTGTCTTCTTGGTTTCCTCTGGTTTGATATGTAACGTTAACCACATTATTAATGTTAGTTCGTACAGGTTATGAAGGTTTCTAAGGGAGTGCACTCATAACCTGTACTTGTCTCCCATGGACTAGACGACAAAATGGCGGTGAACGCTACCCGACCGC
Organism: Marisa cornuarietis; assembly: GCA_004794655.1. NCBI lineage: Eukaryota > Metazoa > Mollusca > Gastropoda > Architaenioglossa > Ampullariidae > Marisa > Marisa cornuarietis. Next base: position 48,151 of record SMMW01000055.1, on the reverse strand, counting down.
TTGTAGTCCCAAAGCATTATGATCCTATGTTTAAAGGTAGGTAACGTCCGAGTCATTGAACCCACTGGATAATAATAGTGCTTAATATTTTATGTTATCATCGATATTGATATTATTACAATGCTTCCTTTATAGTTGACGTTTTGCTGCACGAACCAACATTAGCGTCGCTGTCAACGGGAGCTGAGGAGATAAAAGTGGATATAGCTGCGTTGTGTTCTCAGCTGGAAGTACTGTGCAAAAAAGAATTGCTAAAGGTATATAGTACATTGTATTATTTTCAAGCTCCTTCCTATATAGTAACTGTTATTTATTTCTACTAGATTTTCACATTTCTTTTATTGACAGACACACACACGCAGAAAATTCAAATGAAACTGCAGCGTAGGTTTGATAATGCAGACTTCTACATTATTTTTATGCAATTATGAGAAATAGTGTGATAAAAGTCCATGTCAAAAATAAGTTAAATTCTTTGCTTTTTCATCTTATGTATCCTTTTTTTCTTAGCAACCCTCACATAGGATTGATAATGGGAAGGTCAGCAACTCCTTCAGAAGTAAAGGTAAACATCCATAACATTTTTTCTCCTTCAGAAGTAAAGGTAAACATCCATAACATTTTTTGGTGTGATGAAAGGGGATATAATGGTCACATTTTGTTTAGTTTTTGTATAAGTGATGTTCTGTAGCATATCAGCTTTGTGCACAGGAATATTTCCATACCTGATGACGACTGACATGGGCTACCTAATGTGATACAAAATCTGTTTTCACTTCTGGCATTTTAGCTCAATTTCTCATCAGTGAAAAAGCACAAATTTTAGAAATTTTAGAGTTCAGCAGCTTGCTAAGAACTGTTTATATGTAAGGAGGCTCTAGCTGCAAAATGTAATACAGAACTCTGGCAAAAGGAAAATTGTATATGCACAGGCATTCTTGACATTATTGCCACATCCATGTTACTAACAGTAGACCAACTAAAACTAGAATGAAATACAAGTACTTCATTTAAGTGATTTTCTTTTAATTTTACAGAGCAATGGTACCATGTGTGAACTTACGATTACTGACTGAAGCATTATTTTTAATGCTAAAAACAAAAGAAGGCTATTGTTAATGTGCTAACTTAAAGTAATGTATTTAAAATTTTTTGTACTGACTGCTTATCATTTCATTGCCTTGAACTTCTTTCCTGCTGTTTAAAATCACAAGTTATTAAAATGAATATAATGTGTAAAAGTTTTAAGTACACTCACACTAATGTTGAATATAAAATTGTCTAAAAAGCTCAGTTACATTTAAAGAAGGCATTGCTGTGTGTCATATAAGCTCATTTACTATATATTGTGCCTGCTAGTTCCATGTTTTCTTAATTATTTCAAGTCTTTTCTCCAGCAAATCTTATTATTGACCGAATGCACCATGTGCTAATCAAAGACAAGACAATCCATTCTTCAGTAGAGGTAAGTAATATCTGTTGGTTTTTTTCCAGTCAGTCATAGTCATGTCAAAGTGCTACTTTTGCTTGTGCATGATGTTTTGTTTCTTTAACCTTCTTCTAGTGGATGTGCAGAGTTATACAAGTATCAATTTTTCATGTGTTATTTATAACATAGACAGCTTTGAAGGGAGGTAATTCTGTTATACCTTGCACTTTATTATTTCCCATGTTATTTATGCCAGAAGAATGGTAACATTATAGAACTTTTCTTTTAATGTATTGCTTCTTTGTTCACCGAATTATTTCTGTCTTCTAGGAATACTTAGGAATTACAAGTATGAGCAAGATGTTTCCAAGGGCTGCGCAATACATCAAAGACTATAAGAGCTTCTCTCTTGTATCAAAGCAGACTGACCTGGATGGTAAGTTAATCATCTAATAAAAATGACTATATTTGGTGGCCAGCTGCTTAACATAAAATAATGCTATGCTTATTCTTATATTTTAGTCTGAATTATTCAAAATGTCTTTCTTTTATTACCAGAGAGGTGAAGCTGAATTTCCTTGAATAAAACTAATAGTCATAGTAATACATCATTGCAGACTTCTCTAATCCCATTCAGATTAAAATCATTGAATAATCTTCATTTTACCATATTTATAAATGTACTTTTTATGTGATATTGATTGCATTTTTAAGCCTTTCAGTTATTACCTGAAAGCATGATAGGATGATGAGTCAATGGCGAATTATGCTTGTCATTTCCTGCTGATGAAAGGTATTGACTTAGCGAGCACTGATTACAGAGTTCGTCTCTATCTGACATGCCAGTATTAAAATCTAGTACATGAAACTGAACAAAAGTAAACTTGGATCATTTTCAGATGTGTGTTATAAAAATCTGTTGCAGAGCACATAGGCGATATGTCTCACCTTCATCAGATAGCAACATTGTCTCATCAGATTAACGAGGATATTATCAATTCTCAGCGGCCCAAGTACCTGGCACATCAACTGGCCTTGCTATATGTATGTACAACTCACACTTGTGTTTGTAAATATTTAAAAGCCCGCATTGAATAAAATGTTTGTCTTGCTTTATATGACTAATGATGGAAGTAATAAATTTGTAATTTATATAATCACACTCACATATGAGCATGCACTCAGCACATGATACAAAAATTAAAAAAAAACAAAGTTAATTTGTAGTACATGAAGGAACAGAAAGATGAGCAACAAAATGACAGATGACAATAAAGGCACAGAGGTAGCAGTAACAGTGAAAAGTAATCAAAAAAGTAATCAGCAGGGCAGACCCGAAATATGAAAGGAGGGAGAGAGAGAGAACAGGTTGGTAGGGGAAAGTTTTTAGGAGTAGTGCTCATGGTAACAATGTGTTTTTAGTGCACATTTAATAGACCCAATGGTTAATAAATGACAGATATAAAAAGGAAGGTAGTTTCATTGCTTTGCTGCATATCAGCCATAAAGGTGGTTGAAACTTAAGGAACATTGCTAGAGATGTGATCAAGTGCCAGCATCAGATCTAGATATGCATGAATGTCAGAGTTCTTATGGATAAAATAGTTGCTGAAAACCTATGGTAGCTGTGAAGCAGGTAGTCTAAGGGCAGTAGTATTGCATATCTATGTAGAGTTAATTAACTGGATTTGTCAGTTTCCTGGAAGAGATGCATTCTGTTACCTGGGCTTCAAGGGATATAAATTTGGCCCTGTGGAGTCACTGAGCAAAACTCTTATGATTTCAGTACACTCAAGTGACTAGTGTGCCGATGAGACAGATGACCATTACAAACCCAGTACAAAAAAAAAAACTGAAGATTTTTATAGCGCATATTCACACTCACATTTGGTTGTCATGTAAGACAGTCGTGGCAGAAGCTCAGAGGAGTCTAGACATGTAGCAGCTTGAAGTGCATTGTACATGCTTTGAAACAATCAACAGAAATTAGGTTGGAGTTGTTCGATCCAACAGTCTGATTGCTTGTTTAACACCAGACCTTGTGGAATGGTAACAGCAGGATCCGCAAAGAACAGATTTCTTAAAAAGACAATCAGCAAGTTACTTTTAAAGGCTCAGGTGTTTAACAAGCTGAATATCCATTAAGTTGAGAGCAACAGTATAGTTTACCATGTAAGATGGTCTCATCAATGGATGTACTGGACTTACAGATGAAGAAACAATTTAAACATGACAACTGTACCCTGTTGCATGTGTGTGAGTCTCTGTCCATATGTACATGCTTGTTCACACCTGTCTGCATTTATGTAAGTGTTTGAAAACTTTGTTTTGAATTCTGTCTTCTTGTAATACTGGCAGCAATCACTATCAAGCCTGAAGAACACTGAACCACTGAGTCAGCACAAAAAGAGCATAGAGGAAAATTTTAAAGCCATCAAATCTGTCCTCATAAATGAGGACCATCCAAACGATCCTGTTCCAGACGAGCTCAGAAAGTGGTCAGAAATTTGTCTTTTATCTGCTACCTTTAAAATTCACTCTCTCTCTCTCTTTTTGATCTACTTAAATTTCTCTAGGAAATTGTGTTTTTTGTAATCAGTTGTATGTAGCGATGTGTTAAGTGTGTGTGGTGAATAGCTTCATGCTAGAACCTTGGGCGGTGTAAGAATTAGTTTTATTATTGTTAACTATGTCTAGGAATTCCATTTTTTTTCTTACTCAGTTTTCTGTTTATTCTTTTTTAGGGTGTGGGAGCTGACTAGTCAGATTACAAGGATTGTGGAGTCACTTCCATCCCAGCTTACCCAGCATGCTTTGCTGCCTTCTTGTCTTTTGATTCAGACATGAAGGCAAGTGAGCAGGAGAGAACAGAAAGGATACTGGGAAGAGGAGGTGAAATATAGGATGGCAAGTCAGTAAGAAAATGAAATTGAAAAAAAAATGAGAAACTGAGAAATGATGAAAGAGAAAGAGAGAGAGAGAGAAAGTCTAAGAATAAATTTTAAATCTCTAAATGGTAAGCTTGGTGCCAGGAACAAAAAAAAAGTTATATTTTCAATCTGTCTGCAACAAAAAAATTTGTAAGAAAATAATTATCCAGAGCAGAAAAAGAACCAGCTTTTCAAAGAAGAGTGACATGTGAGATACTTTGGTGTGAATGTATGTGTGTGTGTATATATATATATAAATGTATTTCTGTTTATAATAGAACAATTCTAGATGTAAGCATTGTAAGACTGTTAATGACTTGCTGGCATTGTGTTTATAGATGACAGTTATTGATCCATGATATTAAAATAATTGATAACTAGTTTTCCTTTGATGTGCTTGGATCATACAAAGATTATAAATATGCTTTGACCTCAGGTGGACATTACCTACACCACTTATGATGAGAGAGAGAGAATTAGTTTTTCACTGATTTCTGAGTGTCTGGTGAATTGTGAAAGTGTTGTTTTTTTTAAAAATAAAGATATTACTAGGGTAAAACCTCGATATCTTTATTAAGACCTTTCCTATTATGACCTTCACTAGATTACCAACCCCTCTTGGTTACGACACATGCATTTTAACTTGAAATCTTCACTATTATTATTATTTTTATGGACATATTTCACTATATAATTATCATTTCTATTAGGACTACCTCCCCAGCCCAACTTACCACCGCAGTTTGTGATTTATTTTTTGCAAAAGTTGCCAGTGGAAGAAAAAATGAGTACATTTTAAAATAGACTGCTTCTGGTCCACTGTTTACTACTTCTTATCATTTTTTTGCAGAAATCACATAAAATAAATTAAGTATATTTTGAAAGAGTTCATTGGGTCACAGGTTATTATGACATACTGTTCCAGTTATATCTACCACTTGCTGAAGGTGAATCGACCCTGTGATGACCATGTTGTCTCAACACCAAAAGTCTAATCAATCCGAATCAAATTCTGGTGAAAGGAGTAGCTATTAACATCAAATATAACCAGCAGAACCATGCATTGCTGAAACAAGTTCAGCTGCTATATTAACTAAAATGGCCGCTTGGCAAGACACATTGTGAGAACAAATCACACAATGGCGCATAACACAATTTTCTGTATGTTCGTATTAAGTGTATATGCAGACGTTTGGCTTAAATGTCAAAACAGCGCATAAGCCGCATTTTCTTTTAAATAAATTTTGTTATAAATAGACCTTGTCATTATTGTTCTTTACTTTGGAGGTTCTTATTAAATGTATATATATGCAGACATGTTAATATAAAATAGGTGTCGCTATTCATTCATTTCACCTGGGCCCGGTTGGTTCGACTTTCGGTGTTGAGATGATGTGGTTTTATGTGTGAGGGTATGGTTATGGTGGAGTTCATTCGTCTCAGGCAGGAGGTCGATATAGCTGGGTGGTGTGGGTTTTGGTTGAAATTATCATTTTCGCCTCTATCACATCAGTCGACTGTTCTTCATTGACAATTCCTTTTGCAGGCCACGCATTTATAAAAATAAAATTCTTGTAACTGTTTGTGCATTACGGGGACTTTTGGCAGAAATCACGTTCAAAGACTATAAATATTGCATTTGGTTTATCATGGTACTGGTGTGTTGATCGACTACTCTTACCTGGAGAGTTAGCTCCCCTATAATGGTCAAGCACAAATGCAAGTGAACGCAAAAATGGCTAAGAAAAACATTATGATATGGTTTGTAAGCACTTTTTTATTTCAACATTTAAATGTTAACTTGAATTTATAGGTACTTGAAGTCATGCCCTGTTCACTCATTCTATAAGCCTCGTCCAATAGTCAACATGAGGTCATGATGTTATTATTTTCTCGGACCTTGCGTGTGCCTCTAGCCTCTCCCTAGCCACGATTTGTTACAGCTACATGCGCGCTTCTCGTTGTGTACAGTGTACAGCATATTCGTACATGGTAGAAGTTTGTCACCAGACCCTCCCCTTGTAATGTATACATATGTACTGGGTTCCAATTAGCTTGGAAATTACAGTAGCTGGGCATAGACTGACCCGAGAGCAGAACCTTGCGGGGGTATACATTACGTCGGTAGGTGTCAAATCTTAGTGCGGTCTTACAGGTAGGACTCAAATGACTCTGCTGGGAAGGACAGAAGTTACAGGAAGTCGCTGAAGAAGGATGTTGTGGTCAAGGACATCAAAGACAGCCGACAGATCAAGTATCGACAGCACTCAATTGTGAATCCGATCACATGATGACAGCAAATTACTGACCACACGTAGCAGTGCAGTCTCGGTGGAATGGTGCTCACGGTAAGCAGATTGAAATGGTTCTAGTAGCTTAGAGTCTGCTAAGCGATGGTGTAGTAGGCGGAGCACGGATTTCTCCAGTGTTTTGGGCAGGAAAGAGAGGTTTGAGACTGATTGTTTTTTTTTTTTTTTTGGTTAGATTGTTAGGGTCAAGAGTGGACTTCTTTAGGAACTGAATAACAACATTATGTTTGAGAGAAGAGGGTACCGTGCCACTTGACAAAGAATGGCTGATGGATGTGATGAATCAGCAGAACCAGACACTCATGTAAGAGGTGTGTACGAACCGCATGAAGGGAACAAGATTGCGGACCGCATAATGATGTCTATGATCACGGATTGGGGAGACAGTTTCAAACTCAGCGAAGGGAGAAGACGGGCTAGTTAGGAGAACTAAAGTGATTTATCCAAGTCTGCTGTAATACAATTTTTTTCTCCATAAAATATTTACAAAAAATTGTCAAGTGGAGCGGTGATATCCTGAGACCGGTGGTTCTCGCTTAATCTGCCAGTCACTCGACCCACCATGTGAAATAGATTTTGAGGAACAATATTCCAGCTTTTGATTGTTGCATAGAATCTTAGCCGCCGGAATCGGACGCTTTGTTACCTCCTTGTGATTCAAGAAGACATCTCTGTGGACCATAAGCCTGCTCTTCTCCACTGACTATCACGTGGCGCCGTTTCTTCTTCGCATCCATCACAACAGTGGGCCGCCTGGTGGCGCAGCGGTTAGAGCCTGCCACCAATACAGTGAAGGTTGGCTGTCCAGGGTTCAGCTCTCGTCTCGGGCACGCTGTTTTTTCTCTGTATGTGGCATCTGTTTACAGTTGCTGGCTCTGCGTAAAATCACCACAGCGAGGCAGGGACGGCTGGTGAGGTGACAAGAGGTAAGCGGAGAACGTCTGTTAATTTAAGTACGACGCTCAGCTGTGAGTTGTAGGCGGATGCAAGGGTGTCAGCATCGTCGCTTTGAAACTTCAGATCCGAAATATCAGCCCAGAAGGCAAAAAGATGTTAAGCCCTTTGAAGTGATGACACTCTTTAATGGATCATGGCTTTTCACAGTCAACGTTGGTTAACATCAGAACAAGCTGCACAGCTGGCTGGCAGTGCATACATTAGTAAACTGATAATGTGCATAAGGTGGATCTACGGAAATGAACACACAAACGAGATCATTTCCTGCTGCACGAAAAAGAAACAGTGAGTGGGACGATATATCATCGTTCTTTAACGAGCCTGAACAGCGGGACATCAAGCACCTGTGAACTTGAGACGGCTAGAGTGGAACAAGGATTTCTACCCTGGGCTACAGTCTCTTGTGCATCCGAAAGTTTCTAGGCTTGACTAATACATTCTTACATTCCAGAAATCCGGACATAACGCTGCTTTTGAAGAAAAGGACGACAAGGAAGCATTCAGATAACCAAGTATTTCAAGTAGCAGCCAGGGCTGACCGAAAGTCTGTAGACAGTGAAGACCCTGGGGACACAGCATGAAATGCGGTAAAATGGTGTCAGTGCTTCTAGGAACTTGATGTCGCACACAATAAGGCCTTCGCAAAGAGAGGATCATTAATTCTTATGACCGATGGAAGACTGACCAGAAGAGACCCCACGAGCCAGATAACAAGGCGGCTGATATAAGCCAGACTGGTGCACATATCCGTTAATAAAAACACAGGAAAACAGCTATCATATTAAACTAGATAGATACAGCTGGGGGATGATAAGCCAGATGGATATATTTGTCTGATAAACCAGAGAGATCAAGCTGTCCGATGGTCAATTTAAAACAGGGTACTATCTGATATTTGACATGAGGCTTTTGAGGCCAAAAGCACATTGTATGTGTGTGTGTGTGTGTGTGTGTGTGTGTGTGTGTGTGGGTGTGTAATCAATTAAATGAAGATTGAATACCAAAGATTTTCATTGCAAAAGAATCCAAACCACAAAGCCGCTTGCCTTCAAGAAATAAATGCAAGCAAGACCTAAAAAATACAATCAAAGTAAAAACTATAAATTACATATTCTCTGGAAAGCTAGGAAGTATATCATTTAGATAGCAGACGCTACTTGGATTTCCGAATTAAATTTTCTTGTTATGAACGAATCTTCACACAAACCAGCAATGGAGCACAGTCCTGGGAACAGTATTCAACCGGTCAAGCAATTAAGCAACCATTCATGCAAATAAAACAGTGACAAACCCTTGCTAACACTCTTTGCCAGCTTGCACATTTTTCTCTCTCTAATGCTTCCGCAGCTTGAAAACAGTAGCAGGGTGGGTGCCAAGAGGCCAGGGAGGTGCAGCGGAAGAAGGAAGGAGGATATACGATGGTGCAAATTGCCCCGCGCCACGACAAGAGGGGAACTGCATGACCTTCCAACATGCCAGAGAACGCAGGAAGTGGGTGGGCAGAGTAAGGATGACGGTGTCTACAACAGTGTTACCGTCAAACGCACCTCTACGGTGACATATTTAGAGAAAACATTTTAAAAAGGAAAAGGAGGGGGGGGGTGTGATGGGAAAGTCGGCTTCTCTAGCAGCTGATTGGAGCGAGTTGAGACGAACTCCATCTCATTGCCCCATCCCTGAGGCTTTAACTAAGATGTTTTAAAATATATTAATTCATGAGATTTCTACTTTAGTCTGCCGTCGACAACTGCAGTTTGGGAAACCATAAACGTTAGTGTTTGGCAACACCGAGGTCAGTCGTGGCGATTTCCCTGTCGCACTGAGACTGAGGTTTTCAAGGGTCACGCAGTTCCTGGCCAAGCTGGGTGGACGGCTGTTATTATGAAATATGACTGCAGCTGGCAATTCTTCTGCAGTGGAAATGCATTTCCTGATTGTTGATGTGCCACGGGAAACCTCTTGCAGTATCAGTGTAGAAGAGATGTGCTCAGAATATCACATTGACATTTACTTCCAACGAAACTCTTGTCTACTTGCCCATTATTTCATCTATTTTTATGCCACAGCCTGGAAAACAATGTTGTCGAAACGGCTGACATTAAAGGAATAATCGTTGGTCAGAAACTTTAAAATTTTAAAAGTCTAACATGGAGCTGTCTCGTGTCTCTTTCTCTCAACCATATAAATATAGGCACAGACATAAGCACGCACAATGTATAACGATCTACATCATCATCATTATCTATCATCATTTGTATTTGTCTTTCTTGCCACCTTACGTGTCATAGACTTTACCTCGTCCAGCAGTTATAATGGGGTGGGGGCTGGAACAAACGGGTACACCAAATGACAATTTAAAATGCTCTCTAGTGGGCTCCACTGACTGGTGGCAAGCAGGTCTGACATGGGAAGGTCTGTGCTCTCTGTGTTCACAGCCAGTTCTCGATCTCAACGTCGGCTCCCTTGAGGGTGTTAAGAAGGATCGTTCTGAAGTGTGGGGTCTCATGGATGACCGGACAGGTCTAGACATTGTACCGTTGCCAGAGGGGGTTCTTGGGGGCTTACAAGGAGGCAATTGTGCTCTGTTCAAAATCGGGGGTCTTGTTCTTATGTAAGAAATTTAGAACATTCCTCCAGTATTCAGACTATAATGGCTGAAACTTTTTTCTGTGTCAATAAGCACTGTTCACATCTCGTATCCCCTACGGTATAGGTAGGGAGTGACAGTGCTTGCACAGTCGGAGTTTGGTACCAAAGACCACACACAATGTATAACAACATTAATAAGCAAATAAATAATAAAAAGTAGTGTCTGGAGACCTTTTAGAAAATTTTGCATTTTAATATTACACACCTCGTGAACCATCTATATTTCTTCTGTCTCGAGGATTTATCCTTTTGGTTAAGTTTCCCTTTGCAGCGTTTAGACGACGTTTGGGGGGGGGGAGTTATCGGGATTAAGTATACCTTCACTTCTCTCCCTTGCTCTGCCATGTCCCGTCCTGTGTGAGGTCTTGAAGAATCCCGCTCTTCTTCAGATCTGTGCTCCTCTTGTTTATTCATCGAAGTCTTTACTGAAAACGAAATCGTTTCTGTTGAGGCTATTCTCAGCACTCGCTCTCTCCTGTCTCTTTCAAGCCTTTCCTCGTGAAGACTCGGTCACGCGTGCGACTTGCACTTCTGTGACGTCAGAGCTGACCTTACAAGGACTGGGGGCCGTATTCATGACAATGACAAATAACAAATCTTTATTCATGAAGGTAACAGAGTAGGCAAATGTTATGCATTCTTAACACCTCCCCCTCGATCTAAAAGGGGAGATGACTGAAACATTACATTACTACAAAGGCACTACAATAAAACAAGAAGGAAAATTAGATTATACATGCAAAGATCGGGGTGGATATATTTTGTGACAGGGAATGTTTTTGACTAATAAATAACATGTGGTAGATGTTCATTTTTTATTGCTCATAATGGATGTTTACGTTGGGTGGAAGGCGTCTGCAAGTGCTCAAAGGTTTTAATGTAAATGTTTCAGGAGCCCTGCTTTGAACTGGTATAGACTGTTATATTCACTATTATTATTATTATTATTATTAGACTGGACTCCGTTTACTGTAGGTGAAGGAAGGCTGTTCCATAGGACTTTACCTCAGCATTTCAGGCTCATATTGTCAATTCTTGTTATTGGATATTGAGTTTGAGAGACCTGTTTTGGTGGAAAATAATATACACACTCTAGAGAACATGCAAATATTTTATGGACAAACATACTTTCTGTATTTTAGTCTGCTTAATAGTGGCAGGACCCCGAAAGACGAGTATCAGGAGGCTGTAATTTTGATGTGAATACCACCGATTTAATAGCTCTCCTTTCAACACTTACAGAGGCCTCATCGAAACACCATCATCACGGAAAGGAAGCGTAATCAATGTCGACTGAATACAGATGATGTAGAAGAATTTCAGAGAGAGGGTTTAAGAAGTGTTTAATTCTCTTTGCTGTAGTTTCTTGCTCATGGTTGTGTTGGGACCGTGCCATATTGTCATCAGTAGTCACATATAGGAATTAATGACTTTGTACTTCTTTTACTGTTAAGTACCTAGACACATTTCTTGAAAATGGGGCGGTTAGGATGTGTCTCTTCCTTGTTTCCTATGAGTGTGAATATGCGCTATAAAAATCTTCATTATTATTATTATTAGTAGTAAATTTCTTACGTTGATGTTGCTTGAACTTCTTGGTCGAGCCATGCATGCTTACAGAAGTATTTCACACGTTTGGTGCAGAGTGGTGCCAGTAAACAAAGGCTTCCTCGGGGTCTGTAGTGTTGTATACTTTGTTGAGAGAGTAGAGTTGTAGAAATCGCCAATAAAATACGATTTCACGAAGTTTCTAAAGCGACGGTAATAGGTTTGTGTTGGCTCTTGGGGTTTTTAGTGTCTTGTTTGCGACAAATTAGGGACACTGGGAGATGGTCACAGCAGCCATTAGGTTGTAAAAATACTTCGATAATGTTGTTTTGATTGCTGACAGAGATGTGGTCGACTAAAGTTTGGGATATATTATGATTATTGTGGAGGAGGCAACAAGCTGTGTGAGACTAGATAGGGTAATTGTTTTCTAGCCAATGTTTTTTCGGTTTTATGAGGTCGAAGCGGAAGTGCCCTGGCAGCATGTATTCCCTTGGCTTCAAGCAGCACAGCATCCGTCATAGTCATTAGGATTTCTGTAAATAAAGCCTGAGGTTAATGGGAGCCGCTTGTTTCAGTCTGATTTCTCACCAGATTGATTCTACTCTTATATTTCTAGGTGATGTAGGGGTTGAGTGTTGACTGAAATGCTAATGTAAGTGATTCAAGTTTGTGGTGTGGGTGCCGTCGTTGTTTATGCTTCTGTGTCCTTTAGGAAGCCCATCATCAGTCGGCCATTTTTATTGATACCCATTGTCGGGAATTTTTAGAGGACATCGACGGAAATTTTGGCATAGTTGACAGCACACACACGTTAACTAGACAGAGTACGTGAAAACTCGATGAAGTAGATAAAAGCTACGGGATAGAGGAGGTAAGGAAAAGGTAAAGGAAAAATTACGACATAAAATACGAAAAGCGAAAAAAGAAATTGTGAAATATAAAGTACAAAGGAAAGTACAACCATAGTCTAAAAGAGTTAAGAGTACCAGAATAGATGAATTAGCACCAAAAAATGTGGAGCTGAAGGGAGTGCGGTATCACTAGTCGAGGATGTCTTAGTATTGCATCACCGAGGATGGCAACTAGAGCTGGAGTAGTTGTACCAAGAGTTCAAACAGAGGCGGTTGTCTCATGATGGTAGCAGCTTTAGGTTGCTTAGTGCATTCATCAGACTCACTTTGGCCACGTGAGGTGACTGAGGAGGTCTGTTGATGGTCTGCTGTATGCCTTTTGCAACGACAGTTGAGTAAAGCCGTCTGCTGGCATTTGGGATTCTGGGGGTAGGGTGGCCTGTGTGTGTGACTATCAGACTCATGTGTCGGGAATGGGTGTAAGTGGGATGATGGTCTGTCGGTGAGGGACGTGATGCTGGGCTGGTGTTTATGGAAGGGAGGAGGCTCAGTGAAGTGAAGGTAATAATAATTCGTTATCCAGGAGCACAGTGGGGGAAATCATGACAATTCTCTCCTCTCCGTAGTCACGACGGACTGTACACACTCGGCAGATATTGCTGTACCCCAAGGGATCTTTGCCACTGAATTAGAATTACAGTGCCAAGAGTAATGCAGCATCCGCTACAGAGACATGACATTTGACCTTAGATCTACACGTGACACCGACTCACCCTCGCTCTATAAGGATCACAGCATATATACGGCGATGACGCAGGTGTTGTTTGTTCACATCTTAACAGATTGGAAAACAGTTTTGAAGTTTTCTCTTTTGAGGTGGGAACATTCTTTGTGTTCTTTGACAACACTTAATGAGACCATACCTATCAAAACTTTTTTTAAAGCTTCGTTTTTAGTAGGAAAATTATCTGTTAATGTCTTCTCGTTTCACTTCTTTGTCTTCATTTTTACTATTATTTCTGTAGGTGTGTATGCGTGCGTGCGTGTGTGCACGTCCACGCTCGCCTTTGTGCGTGTAGATGCACATATGTTCGTGCACGTGTGCAATATGATAACAGATTTTGGGTAGCTATTGATGAAGACGGCTGCCGTTGTGCAGGTGCGCCACCTCCTCTCCTTATCTCCTCCCATCCCCTCTCAGTTGTCACACTCCGCGTGGGTGAGTCACACATTTCTAATCACCGCTTTCTGTCCGGGCGACATGCACTCGAGGTCTTTACGAACAGTGGCTGCTGAAATTACAGGTCTGCTGTGAACTTTAATTGCTCTTCGCTGTAACGAGATATTTAATTTTAATGATAATATAGACTGACAGTGACGGTGTGACTGCTTGGCAAAATGAAACGAAGAAGAAGACGAAGAAGATAGTTTAAACCTTGTTCTATTTATCTAACGATGCTGTAGCACTGTGACAAAAGTATTTCGTGGATGGTTCGATTCCCACTGTAGTTATATTTTTCAAATAATTTTTTGGTTTTGTTTTTCTGTTCTTTTGTGTTCTTCCAATTTTTTTTAACTTGTTACATTGAGAAATGTACACTTAATATTACTACATAAGCTAGTGATGTGGCTTGGGTTAGTCTGAAGTTAATCACAGCTCGTAAAGATAAAATAAGCCAGCGTATGTGCATGTGTCGCACAACTTGGTGAGGAAACGAAGCTGTCCTGAGAGGTTTAAAATAAGATATAGAATAGATATAGAATAGAATAAGATATAGAATAGATCGCTATTCTGAAGGTAACAATGCTTCCGAACACACTTTTATTCTTAGTTTATTTTTTAAGAAATTAATTGCATGTAAAAGTGATCGCTGAAGTGAACTTAAGCTTTTTCTTGCTGTGCTGTCCCCACAACATCAGTTACACGAAAAACTCTAAGCGTGCGAGGAAACATTTTTCTAATTCAACCGAGTGGCACTCGCTTTTAAGCAACTTGTGCTTTATTTCTGGCAACGCATACACAGATTTTCCCTCTCTTCTCCATGCAAAACAAGTCTGACAAAATTAGTCTTAGCATCAATCACTTTGCTCGGGGACGTAGTGTTACAAACAGGTGAGACGACACACAGGAAACAGGTCAACCGGGAAAACAATTAATTTTTTAAAATTTCGACTATTGCTGGTGCATCGAGTTCCTGCCGACGACAAATTTAATTGTCAGTAAAGTCAGGTAAGGAGGGAATATTAAAGCACGATTACTCGACTGCACCTCATTCCTTCAATCGGATTGAGGGAGTGAAACTATGTTCAGTTGTCCAGAGCCCAATGCCAACCCAGTGAGTGCAGAGAGATCAACGACCTCTTGCATTATCTACAATGGAGATGAACAGCTGTCCTTGTCAGACCTATGTAAACCAATTCTTCTTGGATGCAGGTTCCAGGCCACAGCGGTTTCCACTATAGATTTTTTTCCCAGTAGTAGAAAACCAAGGTCGAGTTGGAAATGTGATGCAGGAATCTATTTCCGTATATTTTGAAGGTGGCATATGTAAACAAAACTTTTAAATTTTTTAAAACATTTTTGAGAGAGTAAGAGAGTAAGACAGCAGATACTGGTAGCAGGATAGAGAGAAGGAAACAAAGAAAGAAGTTAAAATAATTCAGGACATACAGACAGGCAGATGAGAGGGATGGACAGACAGACTGGCGGACGACAAGAAGAATGAATAAACATCAGTGCGAAAGTAAAAACATCCGAACAGAGGACAAGGATCTTGAACATGCGCCAGGCAGGCCAGGCCTGGCACTAAAGTGCTGCTCAGCAGGTCAGGGCCCTGGAGAGGATGGACAGAGCTAACGAGATAAAACTCTGTCCTTTGCCATTATCTTGCTCTCACTGTCCGGAAACGAGAAGTCGGAGCATTAATCTAGTGTACACAGTGGTGATACATCACTGGGACAAGTGGAGAAGCAGATCGATTCACCCGTGTCCGCCCAGGCATTCAGAAAACAGTAAGCATGGCCATCCAACCATCCGACCAACCGAACGACCGACCGGACGGACGAACCAACGCAGTGTGTTGTACACCGATGAGCACATTGAGAGACACATATAGACACACACATCACACACACACACACACACACACACACACACACACAAGCACGTGTCTTTATAACCACCAGTTAAGCAACTAAAACTAGAATCTTAATTAACTCTCAAGGTAACCACAAGCAACATCAAACACATAGAAAGAATTAATTTGAAAAAGAGTAGAAACGCCCAGGATCGGTGTTAGACTAAGGAATTTTTTTTTAAAGTGGAAAATGAATAGCTCTGGCCATAATGACGAGAAAGACAGGCTCTGCCAGTTCTCATTATGACTGAGTGTCGCC
Organism: Marisa cornuarietis; assembly: GCA_004794655.1. Classification (NCBI taxonomy): domain Eukaryota; kingdom Metazoa; phylum Mollusca; class Gastropoda; order Architaenioglossa; family Ampullariidae; genus Marisa; species Marisa cornuarietis. Next base: position 32,079 of record SMMW01000055.1, on the reverse strand, counting down.
AGATGTGAATATTTTAAAGAATTGTTGATTTTTTTTTATCCTGGCACGGGGCTTGGAACTTCCATTGTGAGGGAGTGGCGTGCTTGAAATTATTATGAAGAGTTCTTATGTAATGCTGATGTAAGGATGACTCAGAAGAGTGGAGGCCACTACAGCAACAGCTGCACATATTCTTGTGCACATAAGATGCACACACAACTGCTGCATTGATTTAACTTGTTTGTTGAAGTAGGGGAAGGGTCCGACTACTGTTTTACTATAAAGAACAGTGGTGATACGCATGCAATAAGGCTAATAGCTGCGTTTGTAAAGAAGGTTATAATAGTCACTTAGTCACTACTTGCTCTCTGATGCACTGCAGGCTTGTGAACGGTGAATAGAAGCATCTCACTTTCCTCGATGTCTTACCATCCTCAGCTGGGTCAACTCGGGGGGAAAAATTCGCCGCGTCACACGGGTTTCGAACCACCTTGAGTGCGAACCTTCGGGCTTGGACGGTGCTGCTTTAATCAATGGCCTGTCAGCTCTCCGACCTCACCGTCAAAGTCTGCTGGTGGGGGAAAGTTAAAAAAAAATTAGTTTTGATTTTCATTTTTCAGTAATTGAAATATTTTTTTCCACATAGATGTCTTTTTAGTCCAAAGGGCATTTTTTCTAAAAGCAGCGGGTGGTGTTGATTGAAGAGAATAGGCGGAAAAATGTTTTCGCCACGTCGGCTGCCACCGTTGGGTGACAGCTTTCTTCTCTCCCTCTGTCTGCTCTCCTGTGCGCATGAATCACGTGCTGAGGCGATTGTGTCAACGATCAGCGGCTGTTGTTCGGGTCCCGGGTCTGACATCACAAAGGGCCAGCCATCTCGATAATAAAGCAATAATCCGCTGCCAACTTCGTCATCTGTCTCTGATTCACCGCCATCTCTCTCTCTCTCGCTCCATGGGATGTGTCTGCGTGTGTATGCGGTGTGTGTATGTGCGTGCCAGCTTGTGTGTGTGTGTGTGTGTGCGCACAAGAAAGAATACAGTGTGCTCGCAAAGGTGTGTGCATGTATGAAGGAAAGAATGTAAGCTAGTGTGTGTACGTGTACGTTTATGTGTGTACAAAAAAGAGAATGGATGCGTGGAAATATATACACTCGTGTGTGTGTGTGTGTGTGTGTGTGCGCGCGCGCGCGCTCATATTTTGGGTGCAATCTGCATCAGCTTCCCTCGCTTGCAGGTCCAGATGTACACAAGACAAAACTCATGTCACAAATCTGAGACCCCCACCCCACCCAGCAAAAAATCGTTCTCATGTCTTCCTTACGCACAGAAGTTTCAAGATCACGAAATTTCAATTAACTATCTAGCAGGAATAAAATCGTTTAAATAAAGTCGCTTAAATAAACTCTCTGAAGCTCTTGTAAACAAACTCCCTTAAATAACCATCTTTTCCTGACATTTGTGCGACCGTCTGCCCCCTGCAGTCAATGTTCAACGCCCAGCAAAGCTCCAGTCCAAGATGTCCAGCTTCTTGCGGGTAGCTGCCAGTCATATAGTGGTAGGTGTTACTCCCTACATTATACACTGCACTTATTTTCTTCTCATTTCGAAAGATGACATCTGTGTCACGACAAGACGACACCCACGCCGACAGTTCCTTTCGTCAGGATATTAATAGGTTGATTAGGACAAAGAGGAGAAACAACTCCACCTTGAGGGAAAAAACAAGACCTTATTGTCTCCACAGGATAAAGCTTGCGCAATCAGCAGTCCGCCTACTCCCAACGCCTCTTCCCAGAAAAAAATGAGACCTCAAGAATTTCCAAAGAGAAATATAAAAAAATATTATTGAGATTTTAGAATGTTACGAAATTTCAAAATGGATGCAGGAGGGGATAGAAGCTGAGAAATGTTGTATTGACTTTTACTTCTTTTGGGGGAAAAAAACAGCGAACAAAGAAGACTTTGTAAGATTATTTCTTATGCTACTTGAAAACTTTGCACGAATTTCTAGACACATGGTAGGAATGGAAGTCGTACACGAAATGGAAATCCATAAAACAGAACTCGGGATGAGAGCACCCGCGGGTTAACAGGCGATAGTCAAGTAATGTCTTCCAGCTCAACCACTCGTACTGTGTGCAGTGGCTCGATGGGGAACATTCTCCAAGAAGTTAAGATTGATACGATAAAGAGAAAAGGTGATCGACAGACATAACTTGCCCTCTCTAAATGTATAAAGTACTAATATACTGATGCACTAAACGGATTATGTACTAACATACTGATGTAGTAAATGTATGGTGAATAATATACTGATGTACTAACTGTATAAAGTACTAATATACTGATGTACTAACTGTATAAAGTACTAATATACTGATGTACTAACTGTATAAAGTACTAATATACTGATGTAGTAAAGTGCTAATTATTTCATGGACAATTACTAGCTGTACTCTTCTTTATATTCGCCTTATTAGAGAAACAGCTTTTGTAACGGCGATCACGTAATGGAGGAAGACCAGTCTCTCTCTCTCTTTACAAACACTTTAGGACTGACTGTAGCAGGATGTGACTAGAAAAATTGTTGTTCTTCACTACCATCATTATCACCACAATCTCCGCCTGTCAACACCGCTACACGATCAGCACCATTGTCGAGAACACTCCTTGTATGTGTGTGTGTGTGTGTGTTTATTCTTTGTCTTGCTGTTCTTTGTCTGTGTAACCTGGAAAATGTGCTGGCCTCTTTGAAATGCACCGTTGTTATTATCATTAATTATTCCATTCTCTACACGTCTGTCTATCCATCAACACAGCAAAGAAAACAAGTTGACTCTGTCAGCGCAAACCTCCAGTGAGCAGTTCATTACACCGCGGACTCAGACAAACTGAAAGCTGTATATTTAATGACTATCATCAAGACAGAAAATCCTTCCACTGTCTCCCAGCCACATCATCGGAAACTTCCCGCTATCACTGATGTAGGCAGTAATGATCTCTACTCATCAGTGGCAATGAAAGTAAATAAAACTTTACTCATTCTGACTGAAAAGTTAAAGGACAATTGTTAACAAAAAAACAAGTGCACATCACACATCGCCTGTTACCTCTCTCTTGTAGTCAACCTTATTTATTTAGTGCTGGCTATTTTTACTGGTATGAGTAAAGTAAATGTCATCCAAGCATGAGTGTATTATTAATTGACATTGACCTTTAGCCTGACCTATTCACAGGTTTTTTTCACATCTTGCCAAACCGGAACTGCGTGCAGTGGCCTTTTTAATTATATTTAAAAATGACTTTTAAACGACAAAGCAAACGGAAAACATGTTTTAGATACTCGAAATTCTGAAAACACGAGATGAGATATCCAAACTTTAGAAGAGAAAGATTTTTATTCCGTGAAGAAAAATAAATATGACGATCGAAGGAAATAACTTCTATGGGGTATTATTCATATAAAGAAAGGAAAGAATGAAGTACGGAATGACAAAAACGTAAGAAGGAATAAATAAATGAAGAGAGGACAGTAGGAAAAAAAACAAATGAAGTAACAAAGAATAAAAATCCGTCCTACTGTTTTATTCGTAGGGAGGGGCACAAACAAGTTGTCACAGGAGGGCGGCTAATAAGACGGCCAGGTAATGGATGAGAGGTGTTTCGTCGGATTTTTGCAGGGCGTTGAGAGTTTAGTAGTTTGTACAAAAAAGATCAACTGAGACATTAAAAAGAAACAGGAACTGCTGGATAAATTTAACAACAAATGCAAGGCTCTGGTTTAGAAATTCCGCAGAGCAAATGAGAGAAAAAAAAAAGATTGATGGACTGGCAGCAAAACATGTTGGTAAAAATAAATCAGTAAAGAATGAAAAATCTACTAAGTGCATAAAAGTTTACATGAACATGGGATATGAGCAGTGTAGTGAAACACACGCATTTATATAACGTGGACAAAGTCCACATGATTCACGGGATCCAACAAAATGACAGTCCTGTTTGTAAAGAAGACATTGGTAGTCAAAATTATTGCCAGAGACCGAGTGAATAATCAGGGTGAAGCATTCATAATCACTGGGTAGCCAACTATTAGTCCATTTCTTCAAAAATCGTCCATTTTGGGGGACCGAGACACTTTTCTTTTCTAGAAATGAAAACAATTTAGCTGTAAGTCTACTTACCCCTTCATAAATCCTTTAATTGCTTCCAACTATTTCTTGCAAACAATCATTTAACAGATAAATTTTCTTCTGAAAGTTTTTCAACTCACCTTCGAAGATCCCTAAAACAGTATCTTTATCTTCACCTATCAGTATCCCCTATTTCTCCCTCATATTTTACCTCTTCCTCGATTTCTTTTTAAAGATATTTTTTGTTTGTAAACACTTTAATGGTCTTACCTCACCCATTGCACGCCCAGGACTCAGATGCGTCAAAAGCTGTTGTTCTTAAATAATTTTCATTGGAAATACAACAATAATACTAGTCCAATGTTGATAAGGTACGAAGCTGGACAAAGCCTTTCTTACGTGATTGGACTACATCTGTGTCTCTCCTTGCTGGTCTAATGAATAAGAGAGTGACTCTTGGGTCAAGATGTTTCATGTATCTTCATGGTGCAAAATGAGACAGTAATACAAGCTTGTGACCTCACTTCCGGTCAGCACCAACTCGTTTTTGGAAATAAAAGTTTCTGTACAAAGTCCGGACCAACAATAAAAATACCAGGGAGGGGATCTTCAGCATAGATAATAAAATCGTTAAGAACACGAAGCATATTTAAAGCCTCTTTCTGCTCTTTGTTTTTGTTTTGATTTGTGGTAGTAGAGAAAAACAGACGTGAATTTTATGGGAAAAACTATAAATAATGTTCTACTTAACGGGCGGAAGTAGCGACACTACGTTTGCAGTCGGGGTGGGCGACCAGATATGTGAATAGTGTCTCCACCCACAGCCACCTTGAAATAAAATCCTGAAAACAAGACTGTGAAATATTAAATGAGGGCGTATGCAAGCCTCTGGAACACTCGTATTCGCACGCACGAACATATATACACATGTTACAAACAACAAGCAAAGCAGGCAGACAGTAGGAAAGAGGGAACGAAAACTAGAAGAAAAGGAAGAAGTGAGAAAGAAAGTGGCGGGGTGAGAATGACGGAGAGACACGTCTCATGCTCGGGTACACGGGTGACGTCACATGCACGGGGGACACGTCACATGCACGGGTGACACGTCACATGCACGGGTACTCGTGTGACGCTCTCAGAAAGAGGGTGGAAGAAGGCATTCAAAGCATTTGCCGATCAGAAAACTAAGAACCCAGAGATTAACACAGACAGGGTATTATCAGACCCTGAAATATAAGCAACAGAAACTACTTTTGAAGTCTGTCCTCGATGTACTGAGAAATTCTGGTTTGTCATTCTTCACTTCGCATTCAAAATGGGTTTACGTTTGTGCTCCTCATATTGGAAATGAACACAAAAAAGCCTTTCTATTTTTTCACATTCAGGATGTTGTCGGATGTAAATACGCATAAAACATGTACGAGTCTTTATTTACTATATAAACATAAATAAATAAATAAACAAATTTCGCAGTCAGTTCTGCCTGTAACCCTAGTGCAAGCAGTAAATAAAATGTAATAAATGTCTGCAAAATGAACAGCGATAAATAATAGCTTGCCAACACAGTCAGCATTTCAGCATTCGAGGACAAATGAACTTGGTCAGAGAAAGGATTAAAGTAAGCTTGTAGTTTGGCACAAAAAGAAAAGGAAAAAGGGTGTTTTACATTGAGCTTAGTTATTTTATTTTGAGCATTACTCCTAACACAGTCCACACAATGCTCGTCCTTCTTACCCTCCCCCCTTCTGCTCTTGCTACTTGTCTACCCATCTTTCTCTGCAGAATCCCTATATTTTCTATGTTCTGTTACTTGGTGTCTTTTTGTGTTTTCCATCTTTGTTTTCTGTTTGTCGTCAGTACTGTCGTTTATTCTTACGTCCCTCGTGTTCTATCCATTTAGTTCACGTCTCTTCCTCGTGTTTAAGCGCTAAGAGCATGCTCTCTATGAGTGTGAATATGCGCTATACAAATCTTCATTTATTATTTATTATTATTTTACAGAGTGTAGTGAATTGTAATCTGAATCCTAGCGTGACTCCTATCCTGGTCTCTTGACAAATATCGTCGAGCATTTGAGTTTGACAAAGCCGTGTGTGAAGGCCACACGAGGGGTTTCCGGGTGAACACCCAGTTTCAACATCTGAATATTTCAAATGTTTGTCATCCATTTAACGCTCGTTTATTGTCGATGAGTGTTATCCGTCATGGGTTCTTATTCACAAATTCTAACCAGCAGGAAATATTTACTGTGGGTAAACCTGCGTGACAGAAATGAGTCAGGTAAGAAGAAACTCATCAACCTGAGCCTGAACACCCACCCACTAGCGTTTCGTGGGCAACAAAGGTTTCATGTGACACTGGCGGAGGTGTCTGACAAGATAGCAGCGGAGGGTCGGCAGTGAACAGGCACTCGAATTTCAGTAGGTGGTTGTAGGGGGTGGTGGTGGTGGTGACAGAACTGCGCAGATGCTCTGCTACCGTTTAGCGTCCACGGCGTCATTGAGTTTGTGCATTGGGTGAGTCAGTCAGAATGGAAGAGCACGCATGTGACTGTCACAATTCAAGTCCCTAGCTTACACTAGGGGATGTGGTTATGATGGGCTGCGTTACCTCTGCTCTATAATACACTCCTCCGTAGTCGTAACTGTTGACTTATAAGAGAACCTTTAGACCTTAAAGTCTTCTTCTTTTTCCATTTACCGGATTTACCATCGTTTTCGCTCCATGCCTAATACCGAGATAGCATTACTACTGCCTCATGACTCCAGCCCCGGGACTGCGACAGATTAAGACGACACGATGGTCCAGAGGTTACTCATCACCTGACTCATCTACGAGGACCAAGTGCTGTGAGTGTCAGGAGCGCCTGCACTGCTATTGCTGACACTCGCTGCATGACACTGTGTGGGGGTCACAAGTCATACGTCTCACGTGCAAGAGGTCGGAGGTGACTAGAAAGGTGTCCGCAAAGCTCTCTCATGTGAGGTCGTCGAGGGGAGCATGCAACGTCCTTTGGACAAAGTTCAGATCATACATGTGCCCAGACATCCGAACTTGATTGCTCTGCTTCCTTTTGCTGCGCGGTCAGTCCGTTCTCTTCAGGGGCACCAGGAGCACAGCTTGCCTCGTGGCCGTGTTCTGTACCGGAAAAAAACCGAATCACCCCAACCTTTGCTGTGAAAGTTTGGAGAGAGTGCGGTGAACCTTGTCAGTACAGCAGACCATGTCTTTGCCAGTGCGGCTGTCCTGCAGAATAATCCTAGCCATCAACATCGTATCAGAGATTTTTTTTATAGACAGACACATTTCTGTTCGTATTCCGATTTATTCTGCACAAACGGAGACCCAGATTTTAAAGAGGATCGTGCGAACAAGCATCACATCACACATGACGTAGTTAAATATCACACCGGAATGTATTTGGTAATAATTATCGTATACATAGCTTTGTGCTGTTATGAAAGAGGAAGTTACTGGAAGGCCACGTGGTAAGAAGAGAGGAAAAGAGAGAGAGAGAGGTTTACGCTATGCCTGAGTGATGTCTGCTCACCCATTAAACATACAAGCGCGCATGCACGCACGCACGAAGAAAGAAAGAGAGGAGTAGGAGAAGGAAAGGGGAATCCCCACAGAAAACATGTCGCTCAGTCCATTTATGGGAAGTCAGTTCCCACGAGTGGGTCTCGCTTGCGTGCAGCGAGCAGTGAGAAGGCGAGACACGCAACAACGAACTATACACCGACGCACGAAAGAGAGCAACACGCAGCGAGCGCGCGCGCGCGATGTTAAAGATGATCTACACCAAGATCCGACCTACCAGCTGAACAGTCTCTCAATGTAGGTGGGTCTCGGGATGTCGGGGGGAGGCAGCGAGGTATGGAGGGATGAGTGTGTTGTGGGGGGGGGGAACAGTAACGGAAATCAAATTAGAGTCAGAGGTGAGGTCCTCTGGGATGGGGAGGGATATAAATGGGGGAGAGAGAGAGGAGACAATGTAAGTTACTTTGATTGCATTTAAGCGGTGCGCAGCTGCATGCCTCCAACAGCCGCTGGTTTTTAAAAGTTAACTTCCTGCTCAGCCAGATGCTCGCGCGCTCCCGTCTAGTCTAAGTTTGTTTATTTAATTACACTTCGCCGGACAAAGCAGACCGAAGAGCTGAGAAATAACACGCAGGAACACGAGGTTCAACGCGAAACCATTTGAAAAAAAAAAGTGAAGTTTCCAGGTACAACTCTCAGAGGTAAACCCGCAGAAGGCACGTGCAACACAGCTGTTTAAGATAGTCTCCCCTCGCCCACAATTCTCACGGAGCCTAAAAGAGGAAAATCGACGAAACGAACCGAGAAGAGAAAGTAGATCTGTGGACTGACTACTGGCTTTGGCATCAGTGAATACTGAATACTGAATACGCAGCCAATGCGCCGTAAGAGCAAATTCCTTCCGGGCTGCTACAACAGTCGTTAGGCCTGCAACTTCTACGTACAGTCGGCGTGGTGGACGGTGTATGCTCTCGTGCACTTGCATGTAGACGACATACTCATTCAGGGGCTTCGTCGGCTGTTGCTTATCGAACAGTCGTTGGGCTACGCGCGGTGCATGCTGGTACCACCACCACCACCACCACCAGCAGACCGCCTCGCGGCATAACAACGACTTCGGCCCCGCCGTCAGCAGAGACTAACACCACCAGCAGCGGCTGGGCGGGCGGCCTGTGTCACTTGCCTGCACACTCAGCGTCCCTCGCTGCTTGGACGTTGCCTCGGAGACATTCCACACAGCACAGAGGTAAGATCTGTTATTGTTTCCTACCATTGTGTGCCACTTCTTGAAGCCCAGAGCCTGACAAGACAGCGGTAGCTGGGGGAGTGAGAGAGAGAGAGAACGTTGCAGGGCTTATGTTGCTGGAGATGCCTTTGCTATTGCTGAGTGTTTTTTTCCCCCTGTGAATAAAGGAACGTACGGAAAATACTAGCAGCTGCCATAAAGGATAGGTGAATGAATGAACGAGTGAGATGCAATGAACCGTGACGATTGTAACAAAACATGTCGGTCAATACGTTTTCTACACACCACCACACACCAGAATGACCGAGAGATGCCAGCAGCATTACTGCACCACGATGGGATCAAAAGTAGCATTTTCCGAACAAACAAACAAACAAACAAAGAACTGACGTGAAACCAAGTTTGTGGATGCATTTTTTTCATTTTTGTAAATCTAGTGATGGATGCGCTCAAAAGGTCTCTCGTGGCAGATGGCGCTGTCATCAAAACTGCCTGTGAGATCCCCTTTTTTTCTTCAACCTTCAGTCGAGCATCATTTGTGATGACCATCTGTCAACTATTCATCCTCGACCTCGTGTTAGATACATGGTCAACAGAGGTCGGTCTGGTATCACTGTGGTAGTATCATCGCTTGTCTCATCGGTAAGGATAGTGTGGTTCTCGGTTCATATCTTGTCTAGAGGCGCAAACACTTTCCTCTGTAAGCAACAACTGTTAACAAGGACTTGGTTTTCATGGTACTCTAGAAAATCATCATCGTTTTCTACGAAACAAAACAACCAGCCTACACAGTCAATGTGTTACAATTCCCAGTTGTCCGACTTTAACTCCTGAACTCACTGTAATGGTCTGTCTTTACAGGATTTTCCCACTGATATTCGTCTACTATGAAGTATGTTTGATTAATCATGCTTAGCTCTATGCACCTATTTCTCGTAAATCACAAATATCTGGCTATGCGCGGTCAGCAAAGTTCACAATTAGCAGATGGCTTTGGCAACCATGAGTTCCATAGTCAGGTATTTGAGTATATGTGGCTGGTTAACAAAGCCTACAGGCTTTTGTCAGCGAAATTTCCTAAGGAAACCAAAAGATCGGTTTTCAAACCACGAATGTTACAATGAGCGCAATCGTAACGATCGCGCGCGCACACACACTCACACACACATACACAAAGGAGTTGACATACGAACTGTGTTCTTCTGACAAAGACACATCTCCCAAAAGTGAGCAGGACAATGATCGCTGCACATCATAAGAACAAGATCTGCCAGGCAGCAGATATATATATATATATACTAATATTTCAGGTGTGATATGGAGACATATGTAATTCTTAAATATGTTAGGGCTGGTGAGGAACGATGCAGCGACAGGGAACATAGAAACAGCATGACAAAAGGAAAGTGCAGTGAGATGCAGGTTGTACTGGCAATATAACAATGACAGGAACATTTGGTGAGCGCTATTTATAATCTAGTTTTTTCCATAATTACATTAAGGAGAGAGAGAGAGAGGCAGGGAAATACAATATACTGATGCTCAGCGATTGTATCAGTCCTCGGATAAACGATAATGCCCTTGTACTAGACTAAGTGTGTGTGTGTGTGTGTGTGTGTGTGTGTGTGTGTGTGTGTGTGTGTGTGTGTGTGTGTGTTTACGTGTTCTTGTTAAAACTATTCTTCCATCGATGGCTTTTGTCCAACTGACGGCCATGCCACTGACAATCATTTCTTTTTGTCGAAATATCTCGGCTATTTCCCACAGTCCGGCGAATGACAGTAATCTGCCTCTGCTCCGAGATAATTTGTTGGCTTGCAATGAAAGCTTAGCGTGTGTTGTTGCATCCGTGTGCGTTTGCATGTTTGAGCGCGTGCATTCTTAAACATAACCCTGTCGTTAGAAGTTTGCTAGTCATCAGGCTGTGACGGAAATTTGTGGCGTATTAGGCCTCAGCAGGACAGACCACACCGACAGGTATCGCTGCAGTCAGCGAATGTCCAAGAAAAAGGATCAGCCAGTTGGATAACGACTTCCAAAGAGATCGAAGAGTTTCAAAGCGGCTACTACAGTCGTCTTGGGTGGGGGAAACGATCTTTTTATAAAAAGCCTTCGCCACGGGCAACACTGGCCCTCGCCGTGTCCTCCAACGAGATGCCTGGCGTCTTGACTGCAGTCCCGCTCAGCTGGGGGGTGGGGGGAGTGTGACAGTTAGTAGGTGGTAGATGATGGCAGATCCGCTTTAATCCTCCATAAGGACGATAAAATCACTTTGAGTGACACCAGGGGTGCCTCAGAATCCGCAGTCAAGCCTTGTTGATGTAATAAATTTGGGATGAGGAGAGAGAGAAGAGACCCGTCATTTTCATTGACTTCAGCTTAGTCTGAGCTGTGTGGCTTGCCGGGCTCAGGCACGTCTGGGTTCAAAAACACGCCGGGGGCTTTCATTATCTGGTTAATTGGTAAAATGTTTATCTGGGTCTTTAGTTCTGTATCTGTTTTGGTTAATGCCAGTGTCGATGGCATTGTAGATGTTTGTAGACGTCGATCTGAGGCATCACACGTGACAAGCGTTCAGCCGCTTCCCTGATGTGACCCAAAGATATCCTTGTTTGCACTCGCTATTCGTCAATAAACGGTCTGTTGCTACCCCATCCAAAAGCCATACCCGACCTCTCAGGGACACCCTCCCCTAGGGAGCTATGAGGTCACCAGCACCAAGGGCATGGCAGTATTAGCAGAGCCGTCCTTGGCTGACTTTCTGGTGGAGGGGCCAGCTTGCCGTGAAGATATTACTCTTTCATGATGCCCGCGGTGAGAATTCTCGTCAAAGCGAATTTCTGAGTGAGCGCACCGTGGTGCATCGGCACGACTGGGGCTGGGCTGGCTTGAAGTGTAAATAATGTGTGTGTGCGTGTGCGTGCGTGTGTGAGAGAGAAGGGGGTCGAGAGTGAATAGCAATAACAATAATAAAGTGCACTTTTATGGCCCGTGAAGAGCAGCTCGGTGCGTTTTACAAAAAGTGTCTGTGTGTGTGTGTGTGCCTATGTTTTGTGTGTATGCGCTCGCCGTGTGTGTGTGTGTGTGTGTGTGAATGTATTGTATGTGTGTATGTTTGTGTGTGGGTGAACGAGTATGTTCGTATCTGTCTATGTAATAGGACGTACATACACTTACCTTGCATACGCACGACGCATATTACGCACATACACCACGCTCGACGAGCCCCCCGTAGGTGGGGATGAAGGTGAAGAGATTTCTAGTTGATTTATGGAAGATGAAGAACTCGCTGCTCTCACTTTTCTATCTGGCCATGGAACCGTCTTCTTTCTGCTTCTTTTTTTTTACGTCATTCTTTTCCCAAAATGACGACGAACAAATGACGCACACAAGACGTCAAACACAAGACACCATTCACACACGAAACAATACAAGACCTGCCCCTAACTCATTACAGTCTATGATAAAGGGTGTGGTTGAGAGAGAGAGAGTGTGTGTGTGTGTGTGTGTGTGTGTCCATACTTGTTAGTGCGTGTGTGGATGAGTGTGTTTTGTGTGCACGTATGTCTATCTGTGAATGTAAGCTTGTGTGTGTGAGACAGGGAGACAAGCTATTCTCACGGATCTTTGTTATGCGACCTCCACATTGTCGCTGCATTTGTTGCTTAGAAGAGAAAGGCTGTCATTTTGTTGTGAAGGCACGAGGATGTCCTGCACCGAGAATATTGTGATACTTACTCTTACTCAATTCTGTAAAACAATGAGTAGATTTTGATGTTCAGTTGAGTTATTTTTAGCACTGATGTCACCACACCACGGTAGTTTAGTTCCGGGACGTTTATCAACAGAACATTGTACACTTGCTGATAGTCAGAAAGGTCAGTAGAGTTAGGGTGGTGACTAAAGATTCTGATGTAACCATAGCTCGGTAGTCTGGTTACCGCACAAGCTACCGTGCCTGCATGCACTTGGTGCACACGCATGACCCAGCATTCACTTGGACACCTCGGGTATCATTACTGGTTCTATGGTTGGCTTGAAAGGAAAATGCTTCTTTCAACCATGTCACACTGTCGAGGGAAAGAGATGATAAAGGAGGAAGAAAATAGTGTACCCGAATAAACACCCGAATGATGAGATGTCACTCGCGCGCGTGCACACACACACACACACACACACACACACACACACACACACACACACACACACACACACACACACAGGTTTGCACCCTGAGACGAGATCTGAACCGCAGACTTGTGGGTTCCGACTATGTTGGCGACAAGCACTTTACCGCTGTGCTCTTAGGAAGCTCACGTGACCCCTGGTCTATGCATTAGTCTGTCGTGCCGTCTGAAATGTCCCGAGGGTTCAGTTCACTTTACCGAAGAACGGATTAACTGACAAGTGATGTATAAGAGAAGCCCCATGAAAGGATTTGGATTCCTGCTGACACCGGAGGGTCGACAAAATTATCTCAAAGAGCATCATGTTCCGTGCATCACAGTTTTCTTTGATCTTTTGACTTGGCCGGGAAACGACTCGCCATCCTTGTTGGACCTTTGTACTTGGTCTGGACACGAGAAGTCTTGTCACTGGACAACTGAACTTGATCAGGGAAGACGAACTAATTTTGTGCAAAGACAACCAAGCAAATGTTAAAGCAACTCTGGATACCAACAGTTATCATGGAAAGATATCAATATGTGAAAATTATATATATATATATATGTGTGTGTTTGTGCGTGCGTGCGTGCATGTGTGATGTGTGCTTGTTTATGTATGCGTGCGACAGAGAACCTTCGTTCTCTCTTTCTTTCTCTCTCTCTCTCGCACACAAACACACAGAGATGCACTCAGAGAACCACAGCACTGATGTGGACCACACTGCATGCTGATGTGATTCAATAGTTTTTCCATGCGATACGTGATATATGATAACACCACATCATTCTGTTAATGGCTGGCCGCTTCCAGTCCGACCTCCAGCTGCTTGCTTGCAACTGAGTGACTTTCTCTTCTGTTGCAGGTTTCAACACAGCGGCAAGCAGGGGGGAAAAAAACTGAAGGTGATGATTACTGACGCTGAGAAAATGTAACACCATGTGACAAATTCAACTACAACAAGAATTACACAAATAATATTATTTTTATCAGCTCTCAAGGTCTGCAGGTGCGTCTGTTATCGAATGCTGTGAAGGAGAGGCGCATCACCTGCGAGTTTGTCGATTTCATGTGAATCCGCATCCTTAGGTTGTTTTTCGTCCATCCAGCTTCCGTGTCGATTTGTGGAGCTGAAAGTCGTGACAGCTGCATTGACCCAACCACCCGACTGTAATGGTGGTGGCCATTACAACACACAACAAACAAGTCCCACTCCACCTACAGTTGTGCTATTTTTGAGGAAGAAAATGCATCATTTCGTCATACAGACACCCCGCCTATACACATGTCTAAGCGGGAAATGATTTTCTGCCGCGCCTGACATTTCCTGCTTTCTTGCCATTAGAGAGTGAGTTCTAATTGCACGGTTGATGACAGGTCGATATTCTAACCCACTGACCCAGTCTGCTGTGTCCTGAGTTGAACACTGACCTAGAAAAGAACGTTCGTCGCATGGTGCTGAAGAAAGAGACTTGGGGGAAAAAGGCTTCTGAGTTCTAGATTTTTTTTTGTTTATTTTTTTTTTTCTTTACTGCATCAACATCTGTCGCTGAGACGGCAGGTCTCTGAAGATGGAGAAGACAAAGTGCACGTGCCAGAAACAGGCAGGTGCTGTCATGCGCTACCTGTGGTGCTGCTCAACTGTTCTGACTCTCTGGCTTCCGACCATCGAGCCGGCCACAATAGCAATGTCCAGTTCTGATGTCACGGTAAGTCATCTTCAACCTTTGCACTCCTCTCCTCTATTTCTTATTTTCTATCCTCCTACCCCTTGACTACTTCTCTATGTCTATCTTCCGTCCTGCTAATGTTTCATCACCGTGTTAGTCTCGTGTTGCTTAGCAACAGAAGTCGAGAGGTATACTTGCTGCGATGCTGTTTAGCTCGTGCAGTGTGCATTCCTATGTATGTGAGATGTGGTGGAATTAGTGTGGTTACCAATGTTATGAACTAACCTGAACTAAACATGAGACGATATTCAATATTCCTGACAAAGTTAGTGTTCAGAATGCTTTCACAAAAATTATTAAAAATTAGTTATTAATTTTGAGGAGATGGGCTGTATACATATTTTGATTGCCCGAAATTCTAATTCCGAAATCATTGATGGCTGCAGAGAATTTTTTAAAGATGATGTAAAAAAAAAGCATTGTGATAACAACAAATTTACTATGGTGAACTCACAGGAAATAAGGATTTGATTTTTTCCATAAAACAGGTGATAAATCTGATATTAAGTATTTGTAACGCCTGAGTGGTACAAAGGTGTTCTCTCAATTTTTGTTGAAATCAGTACATTGTAAAATCACTTTTTACATATCGACTAGACCTTAGAAGATTTTTCTCAATAAATTTAACAGCTCTGGGTCTCTGATCTGTCACGCTCACGTAATGTACACTGATTTTACGAACACACACACACACACACACACACACACACACACACACACACACAGAAGAAAGAAAGAAAGAAAGAAAGAAAGAAAATCATCCAGTCAAGCGGTGAGGTAGAGACTAAACACAAAGGTGTAATCAAGAGTAAGGCTGAACAACACTCACTCTACCCGGTGGCTCGTGGCTTTGTTTCTACAATGCGCAGAACAAACTCTTGAAATTGGAGTTGTTCCTCCTGTACAGTCCTGGCTGTATCTCACCTGCAGTTCATCCTCCCCAGCTTGTGTTTACCGTTAGAAGCTTGTAGATAACGGCACTGTCTCCTCCTCTACTGAAGTTTCGAAACACAGCCCACAAGTTCTTGTTTGTTGCAGCTGCGAAGTTTCTCTCTGTGGCGAGACCTGCTAGACATCTTATTTGAAGTTTTCAGACATAATATTAGGTTCTTGTCTTTTCTCTATCATCATTATCTTGTTATCGGCGTTGCCGCTCGTAGCATCATACTGGCCGTGACATTTGTGGGGAGGATATGGGAGGGAGCAGGAGGAGGAGGAGGAGGAGAAGAGAGTCCTTAATCATTTTGCGACAACAGGAATTGAAAACGTCTGTTGTAGACAACATGGCTAAATCAGAATAAATAATAGCTCCAAAAGTCATAGATTCACGAAACTTTTCTCTTCATCCTCGGTGTCCCTTCTGCAGAAGAGTCCCGCCAGGGTGAGTGTTTACGAGTTTCCAGCAGTCATCACGGGAAATCCCCCATCCCTGAGTTCCAGAATTACAGGAATTACAGCCAAGGACTAAACATTACATTTGCTTGATCACACTGGGTCCCATTAACCTTGGGTTTACGTTCTATTCCTGGTAATATTACAGATGGGTCATCCGGAGGGTTAACAACGAGAGTCTTGTGAGCTGCGATCTGTTAGTACAAACGAGTCCCCCATATGATGTTAATATTAAGTTAATATCATGTTTGTTTCTTCTCTTTAAATTAACTTTGTGCCAAGAGATCCGAACCACAACTCTTCCCTGTGCATGCTCAGGTTTTCCCACAATAGCCAGCGGGATTAAGAACAATCAAGGTATTTCATGATCGTTGGAAACGCCTACCCAGACTTCTTCTCCAGCGGGCAACTACACCGATAGTCTTATCGCAAACAAGTTTAGTCTGCTAATATATGGCGAGACTTGTTCATAATACAATTTAGAAGAGGCGAACACTTTGCAAAAGCCCAATTTTTTCGAGATCGTATAAATCAACTGGACAAGCATAGTGATACTGAGTTGTTTAGTCATCATCATTCCTTGTTACTCCTCGAGAAGCATAGGGCCGCAACAAGTTGTTTAGTAAACTTGGCTTTTTGTCTCAAGAATAACAGACGACATAAAAAGGAATACATCAACCCAACCGACTGTGTCATCAGACTAGAAGTGGCCGCACAAAATGCGCCGCCCACTGATTTTAAATGCTGTGTAAAAGATAATCCCTCTTTTTACTAAGTCATAAATAGATCATGAGTTTACAGTTTGAGTTTCTACCCGTGCGAGGATTCTTTACCCGGTAGTTGAACGGACCAATGGTACGACTACTAGTGGTGTTTGACACCATCTGGTGTGTTTGCTGTCACAGCGCACCCTGTGTTTTTCTGTGACTGCTCAGCAGATCGGGTAGTTCAGGAGGCGAGTTCTACATGACAACAGTGCGAGGAGAACGATTACCCACCCCGTTCATTATCCACACCTTCGAACTTTTCATCGTTCTGTAGCACTGATGCCTTTTAGGGTAACACCATGCCCCACTATCATGCCCTGAGGGCAGGTGATCCGCTGTAGAGCGATGACGTCCATAGCGCCACCACCACATCCGGGCCTCTCCTGCGCAGACTGTTCCACGTAGCTAAGGTCACAAAGCGCAGTTTGTGAGCACGAGACCATAAAGCTGGGGTTCCCCAAAGTACTGCGTCACAAAGTAGGGTTCCTCGAGAGTACGGTGTCACAAAGCTAGAGATCCACCAGAGTACTGCGTCGCAAAGCTAGGGTTTTCCAAGAGTGCTACGTCACAAAGCTAGGGTCCCCCACGAGTGCTACTTCATAAAGCAAGAGCTCTACCAGACTGCTACGTCACAAAGCTAGGGTTCCCCCAAAGCACTGCGTCACAAAGCTAGGGTTCCACAAGGGGGCTGTGTTACGGAGCTAGGGTTCCACCAACATACTACGTCACAAAGCTAGGATTCCACCAAAGGTACTGTGTCACATAGCTAGTGTTCCACCAGCATGCTACGTCACATAGTTCCGCACAAGAGACTCGCGTTACTAAGCTCAGCCATAGAGCTTGATGCTACTTCCGGCTGATATCTTGCACACACTGAACGTTTTCCCTGCGAGATTAGTACAGCTTTGAACAATGAAACGGGCTTGAACTACCCAGATAACTTTTACCCCCTAGGGTAAATAATAACATTAATACGATTCATACGATGGATATAATGCATTTGCCCCACACGAAGGCGAGCTCAATGCGCTTTACAAGAGACGGGGGGCGGGTGCGAGAGACAAACATCACCATCAAGCACAACATGCATGCTCTCACACGCGCAGTTAATACTCATAGAAATATGAAAGATCGCAGTGATAGGAGTTTGGTGGAGAAAGGAACAGAATGCTTGGTGTATACTGTCAAAGTATTTCCTTTATGTGGTATACCGCTCAAATTATTTTCTTTATGCGGTGTACTGCTCGGTTACTTTCTTTAGAGGAACTATCGGCGGTAGGAAGGGGTACAAGAATGGATAGCAAAAACTTCCTTCTTCGTCTGTCGCTGTTCTCTATCCTCGTTCATTATCTTACATTCAGATGTTCTCTCCTTTTTGAAAAGCCAGCTCTCTTCTCCCAATTTTATTTTTCAGAATACTTCAATACCTCTCTGATTTGTATCTTTTTAAAACTGTACAAAACTGAAAATACAAGCTGCCAGAAGAACCAATTTCTCTTTAAACAGGAATACTGAATAGCTAAGGAAATAAAAAATAAGGACCTGTCTCTAGCTTTGCTTACGATGCAGCTTATGCTCCGTTGAGTGACTGCAATATTTAGAAGACGCGTTTAAAACCGATAAAAGCAAAGAGAAGTAATTAGGAAACAAAGAAGGATGAATAGTTTTGGACGAATTCTTAGTGAGACGAAGTACTTCTTCAAGAAGAGGACCACTCCAGTTACATGGCCAACAGCAAGTGAAGGACCCCTGGAGTCATCTCGGAGGAAACGAGCGGCAGACACCCGACAGCTCAGACTGACAAATCGTTTGCGTGTTGAACCGCAATATCGTGGACTGTCAGTGTAGTCCAGCATCTTGATTGCAGCCTCCACTCACAGCTGACAAGTGAGTGAGCAGGGAAGAAGCTGCTGATGAGGCTAATGAACGGAACATGCAGATTTGCTTAATAGAAACCGAATTAACGAGAAAATAGTCACAGAAAGCGGCGCCTTTTTACTGCAAAACGAGGGCGTGAAGAAAAAAATGGCTGCAAACGTGTGCAAGAAATACACTGCAACCCATTACTTCCATTTACTTCCCATTACTAATTATCCTTCATTAAGGTAAACAATTTCTTAAATCGCAGACACATATGTACACTATAGCTTGTAGACAAAACATTAAAAGGTATGGAGACTAAAAGACTAAAAAAAACTTGAAGGGAAATGTGGTCAGATTTCCCCGTGTACCAAAGTCATCTTCACTCTCTCTTAAATCACAGAAGAAAATTGGAAATTGCAATAGATATAGAAAGTGAACAAAGGAAAGAGGGAAAGAAAGAAAGTTGATTGAAACCAGTGGAGATCCTTCCCTCCTGGTGAGTCTAAATAAATTGATGAGATAAGGTTACTCTGAGTGATTTAGAATGGACCGTTCGCTTCAGAACACATTTCAGGTGGTCCTGGGGGGCTGATCCCAGGGACTTCTGTAGCTTGACATTTCTTTTGTTGGAGACATTTTAGAGAAAGAGATGAAACTGTGTGTGTGTGTGTGTGTGTGTGTGTGAAAGAGAGAGAAAAAACACAAGAGAGAGAGAGAGAGTATCCCTAATTGGATAACGATGCATTCGTAATAACAAGCCAGCAATACAGCCAGGCACGCATGCACAGATGCACAGAGAGAGAGAGGAACCTAACCTGCCTAAGGAGTCAGAACCTTAACAGTTCACATGCGTACAGAGCGCAGTCAAGACCGTTTTATACCGCAGTTATTTTACCTGCCCACTTCTGGGAATTTTATGAGGTTTCAGACGTAAGAGTCGCCTGCAACTGTAATCACTTTTTTCAGTTCCGTGGGGAGATAAGCGATTACTCGCTCTAATGAAAGACTGGAAGAAACCTAAATATTTGTGACGATGTTTGAACATTGGTGTTGTCCTCAACACAACAAAACTCTTTTGTTCAACTATTTCTGTGCATAGAGAACCGCGATGTGCGGTTGCAGTCTATAATGTAGCAGCCTCATCATCACAAAGCTGCAGCGGAAAACGGCCCGCAGCCTATTTTAGCTGCAGGTGAGGCTACTTCTGCCCGTAAATATATTTTTTTCCCACGAAGCTCTGACACTAGCTACTTCTACGCATGCGTGAAGAACCTAATGTGGTTTCCGACTACCAGAATCTTGACCTCCATCGAGAGTTTCTTCTGCAATCATTCTGCCAAAACAAGAAGCTACAAGTAATTCCTAAACCAAGCCTAACTCTAAGCAAAGCCTTATGCACCTCTTATGTCGAGATAACAAGTTAAAACATGCGCGAAAGCAAGCACGAAAGTTCTCTACAACAAGAAAAAGTAAAAATTAAAATATGCATATCAAAGATATATCGTTGGAAATCGAACCTGTAGCCTTCGGATTCAAAACGTTTAATTAATTCTTTAGCTAAATTAGACCCAGCTAGTCAACCTGAAGTACTACATTTTGGACAAAGTGAAATACAGTCAGCGTGTGGATGGTAGAACTCCGTGGGAAAAATAAATTTGGTTCCTGTCAGTTGAGCAGTTGAGCATTGGTACCCGACAAAACTCTGAAAGTCACTTATTCTGTTGTTTTGCTTATAGGCTCTCCGTGAGCAAACAGAAAGGCGCGATGGGAATCTTGGACCTTAATCAATGTAAACACTGCACCCTCCTTCCTTACAGTCTCTTTCAAATATAAAATCACTCTTTAGGGATAACAGATTTCAGGGATAACATCTGACAAAGATGTTCTCCTTTTCTTCTCCACCCTCACCCTGCACAAGATGGTAGCGTGTTTACTCTCCTAGTGTTTTGTACTTAGTCACCTGTTCATGTTTGTTTACTTTTTCTAGAAGATCGCATATTCCTCAGTAAGTATTCCTCGTGGTACTTTGATGCTCGACTGTTTAGCTGCCTTCTTGAATGCCATTTTACAGAGCATGCAGCTGTTTTCAAGTGTGGACAACGTTCCAGTCTCTCGTATGGGAAAAACGAGAGTTAGTCGAGACCATGACCAGTGTTATAACCTGTGCTGTACGATTCTCTAAAGCTGAATTTACTTCAGCACAATTAAAAAGAAAAGCAAGTCAAATGGTAAATTTGGACCAGAGATGATTGAGAACTTCATTATTCGTCTTGTAAGTTCAACACCATTTGACTTGCTTTTCCCTTTAACATTCATTGGCGAGCATTTTCTCCACTGTTGATATCAGCATTACCCAACACTCGCAAAAAAGAGTGAGAGGGAGGCATCTGTTTCCTTGGCTGCGACAGTCTCAGGGATGCAGCAGTGTTTCAGTAAGTTGACAGCTGCACTCCAGGGAAAGCGGCGAAAAAAAGAGTCGCAGAATTGAGAAAGACATGAGCACGATGTTTGTAGTAAAGTTATTAGCATAAAAAAAAAAACCAAAAACAAAAAAAGCAGAAGAAGCGTGATAAATTGAGAAAGGACTGCAAGCAGACAACGATGAGGATGTACAAAGGTCATTATTATAACACAAATGGAGATGGGGGGATGGTTGAGATGGGTGAGGAGGTAGGCACGATTCCTATAGGGAAACAGAAGGGGGAGGTAATTGCTGCTCTGCGCCGAGCCAGGAACTAAAGCAATATTGTGGCAAGACAGCGGGTTCTGCACACGCAAACATCAGCTAAATGCAGAGAAAGAACAGCCTGCCCAGATGAGGGGAAAGGGAAATGAAAGATAGAGAAAGAAAATTGAAACAGAGCGAGAAAGAAGCTAGGGGATATCCAAGAAGCCTAAGAAAATGTTGAGAGGTTAAGAACCAACTATGACCAAACTGTAAAAACACAAAGAAAAAAAAAGACTAGCAAAAGTAATCCGGAAGAAAGGAAGAAAAAGAACGAATAAAGGACATACACATTTTACAAGAATGAAGCAGCACGAAAGGGAAATAAAGCAAAAGTAAGTAAAAAAAGGGACGATGGCCACCGATGGTTCGTGTTTATCTGCACTCTGCTGAACCGTGGCTTCCCAATCATCAACTTATTCACCTTCTTCCTGCCTCCGCTACCCGTCAAGCTGAAGAAACCCAGTCAACCCTTTTTCAAAGATTTCTTTTCATCCATCGTTCCATTAATTCTATGTTCGGGGTTGAAGATGTGGGGGTGGGGAGGGATGTAAATACCTGTACTTGTCTGTTTAGACACAACATCGATTTCCGTCGGCAGGCAAGTAGTTCGCTGAGAAACATTTCCTCGCCTAATCTATTAGTTATCTAACATTGCTTAGAACCCGTTCACACTGCTATAGAAAGATTTTTTTTCCTTTTGGCTTTGTAGAATCGATCTAAAGTCTCACAAGGTTCAGTGATGTGTGTTTAATATCTTGGATCCACCAGTCTTTTAAACCTAATGCTTCTAGTGTTTCTCTGGTCTATCGGTCGGTTCTTCTCTCTCTCTCTCTCTGTGTGTGTGTGTGTGTGTGTGTGTGTGTGTGTGTGTGTGGTGTGTGTGTGTGTGTGAAACAAGGAGCATTCGATTTATTTGGAGAGTAATGAGTAAACACAGAAATAGAAACTAATTTTGTAAGTACTCATTCGCGAATAAATATGTAGGCAGGCAAACAGAGAGAACAAAGAAAGACAAAAATCAGATTAGGTCCAAAGATCGATAGACAGAAACAGCATGAAAAGGAAGACAATTAAGAGAAACAAAATTAACTGAAGACCAAAGAAAAATCTTTAAACCATTAAAAAAAACGAACAAAACTTGAACTGTCCAACGATGTCGTGTAGGAAGCATGATTCTATAAATTCTGCGACCCAAAAGTAAGAAAAAATTACCTAATTTTATGTTTCATGTTCTTTAATTTGCTGCATTGTTTTTCTGAACATCTCAAATGTCACAGTATCAGGTCCAAAACAAAGGTGCTTTTACATCTAAGGCAAACGTGGCATTTCCGGGAATAACGAGTGCTGGAGGTGGAGCTGGACAAACCTGACATTTTCCGACATTAAGGAGTAAACTTTTTGCATCTCTAAAATTCTCTTTAAGAAATATTTTGAGCAGCTTTTGCTGCTGGTGATGATGATGGGAAGAGGATAAGGATAATGCCACGTAATTAAGTAATTAACCTTTAGATCTCAGTTCTGGTGAGCAAAGGAGAAAATAAGGGAGAAAGCCGTCCTCTAAACTTGTTTCTGGCTGGTAGGGAGTCAAACACCAGAGCAAGGGTTTTTAGATGAGACGGGGAGAACTTTGTAGTTTTGTTTTATCATTCTTAAGACTCTTTACACGAACACGCAGAAATACGTACCAACACACACACACACATACACACACACACACACAAAACACACACACACACACACACACACACACACACAATAACAGAATTAACACCCACCATGTTCACACTAAAGATAATGGTGGCTTTCACACGGCAAATTAACGGTGCAAGTTACTTAAACCACCCCCATATGGTTCGATTAATTCAAATAAAGAAAGGCTCAAAGGGTGTTTTGATCGTTTCGTGGGAATCTTGTATTTGTTTAGTAGAGGCAGGTCTTTGCTGCAAACGGAAACCTCACCCACACACCTACAACTCCAACCACAACTAGGTAGTAAGTTATGAGGCAGATGGGACTGTTTTAAATGTTTCTTTGCAGATGGTGAATATTTCTCGACCATCTGTCTCATTCAGCAGAGTTGGTCTATCCGTGTAAGGACAGACACTAGATGAGCACATAACGAGTAACATTATTACAGAAAAAGAAACTCCTGCTAGTCTGTGTCTCTTCCTGTCTTCTGCTCTTTAAACACTGGCAACTGTTCTCATTGAAATCTTCCATCATCATCGAAGAAAGTGCCTTCGTAAAGCACCTCAAAGAAGAATAAAGTTGTGCAGATGACACCATCAGGCAAATGCATTCATTGCTCGCCTGTCTTGCCTCCGGAAAAACAATAAACACACGCAAGATACAAAGCCCGACAATAAATCACCAAAGTCTTTAGTTCGAGTTTATTATCTTCTATTAATGTTTTTACATTTATTTTTACACCTTCTGTTTTTCTTAAAATATAAAGATGGACGCACAACTGGTGATGTCAGCACATACGCTGTGGTAGGCAGGTCAAAGGTTAGCGGTTTGACCAATGACAGGGTTACAGGTCCGACATGAATTGTACTTGATCTGTAGGAAAAAAGTTAATCCTGTGAATCTATTCCCTGCTGCGTCTCTGTTTGACTCCAGCGTTCAGTTTCCTATGTAAGCGGACTCCCATCCTACTCCCGTAGTTTAAGCCGCTTTCAGGTCTCGTGCTGGCTTCATCTCGTGCGAGCGACTCAAAAAAAAAAATGAGTGATGGGATGAGCGTCTAGGACACAAACACCGCAACACTTTAAGTTTACATGAAAATCCCCTTCTGCTAAATAAATACTCGCGGAATCTTTTCAAAAGGACCGTCGACGATGCTACACATGTGACCTTTACCGTATGTAGTACTGCTGCTGATGATGCTCTTCGTCTCTTCTTCTCCGCCAGCTGTTGCTATTAGCAACACCTCAGCGCTGCCTGTTGGCACGACTGCGAGTATTGAACACAGCACACAGTCGGATATCAAGACGACAGTTTAATGGAAAGCTTCCACTCGCATGCATACCCCAAGAGACTGAGACCTCCCTTGCCAGGGGGCTTCCCACACACACGAGGGCTGGCAGATGACTGGGCAATAATGGCTCCGGGCAGACGACTTGGGTGCTATACGGCGTGTTGTCATGTGTCTTGGGATTGAAAAGAGTCTGTCATCCAATGATTTATATTTAATTTTTATTACTTTTTCGAGAAAACCTCTAGTAAGTGGTGGTCGCCCCCTTTTTCCTCCGACTGTCCCTCCCTCTTATTCTCCTTTGTTTATTGTTGACAACTGAGCTATTGAATTTGCTTCTGGTACTGCTCTGTCGTTGTCTAGTCAGTGTATAAATGTTTTTCTCCTTCATCCTTATCTGTTAATGCAAACGAATGTGCTCGAGAAAGTTGTGGCATAGAGTTTTTGAGGTTGTGGTGTAGTTTGTTCGTACGATTAAGCAATAGTGATCCACATCTGTTTTCTAAGGAAATCAGTGTGAACAAGATACATCTGAATGTCTAATGAGGACGCCAATCAACCGGATATTGCAATTAATATTCCACGTCGCAAGACAATTAGAGTTGAATTGTAATCACTCATACTGAGAGTATACACCACCTCCCCCTCAGCTGACGTTGATTCAAAGAAATGAAGAAGCTGGCAAAAAAGCACGATGGGATTGCAAACTGATTTGCGTAACTGTTGCTTGGCAACCATCCGAAATACTGCTTCCCCCCCCCTTTTGCTAAATGGAGGAAGACGTGCATTGCAGATGCTTATCCCTATCATCAGCCACGCAGCAGCCAGGCAATGCTGTATAGTTATCGCATGCGACGATGAATGTCGTTGGCGAGTTCCGGTTACAGTGGCTCTCCCAGAACAATCACGTGACCATGACTTTTGCTCTGCCCTCCTCTTGAAGGCCTGAATGTAGCTCTCAACAGCTAGTAGCTTCTGGCTAGAGGTTTGCTACTTCATCTGCTGTTACTTTCTGTCTCGAAACACCTCCCCATCTTTATGGATATCAAGTATTGGTATTCATTGTGCACGTGTATATGTTTGTGGCGGGGAAGGCGGTGAGCTAGCGAACACGTTTTTACTGGTGTGCATCGTTTATTTATTATGTACAAAGCTTCAATACTGGCAATAATTGTTTTTGTTGTTACTACTGTTTCGAGCGGTTTGCGGTGTAGACTGTGTGAAATAATCTAGCTGCTCCTATTGTCACTGTTATCACAACCATCACGAGCATCCTCATCACAAAGCCACACACCCTCCCCGTGCAGTGTTTGAGCCAGAACACCCTGGCGAGCCCCATTTCCGGATACACAGACGCGGACTGTTAATTCGACGAAGACTTAGATACAATCGCCTGCAGAAGTTCACCAGGTCAGATAGCTGGCTTACCTCCTGGTGCTAGACCTGACTCCCAGGCGGTGATGAGCTGGAGATACAGACGGAGTTCTCCAGCGGCCTTTTCGGGGGTCTGCTTGTCAGTCGTCTGTCAAATCACAAAGGTGATCTGATTATGGTTTTGGCCAAGGTGCTGGGTGTGTATGGATGGAGTAGGGAGAGTAAAAGTCCAAAGTCTTCCTTGGTATGTTAGAAATGTAAAGTCAGGTGACTCCCTCTTATCTTGATTGTTCCTCGTATCTTTATTTGAAAGGTTCTTTTGTTGTTGTAACGAACAAGTAATAAGAAATACAGCAGAAACGAGGGCAGCTTTCTTAGAGAATTTTAATTCAATTTCAAACATTTTTTAGTATTTTTACAATTTAAAAAAATCTGTTGCGCACCTTTTATTTATAAAACGCTTCTCTTTCATTGTCCTGTCAACTTTATTTATGAAACTCATTTGCATTCTATATTCATGGCTTTAGAATATGAAAGGCGAAGAACTTGGCCATATTCTGACCTATACAACGATGATGATGATGATGATGATGATGATGATGATGATGATGATGATGATGATGATGATGATGATGAACCAGTAGTATATTCTTTGTACTTTCTTGCTCTCAAACAAAATACAGAAACTTCCATACGATCACTCCGTCTCCTGCGTTTTTTTTTCCCTGTCTTGCAACAATCCGGCACACGACTAATAATTTGTAGTAATAAAGAGCTGACGTAGGCAAGCAGGGTATTTACCAGGTGTTACTGTGCCACACACTTAAGTCAACCAGAATGGAATGTGGCTGAATGCCCCAGTTTCGATTTTTGTTAAAGTTCGCCAGAGCAGAGGATTACTATCTTGTTCCGGACAATTTTTTTTCTCTGCGTCTCGGTCAGCTGGCGGCTGACAGTCGCCACATGGCGGTGGTGGCTGAAGTCTGTAAGTGCAGGACGGCATCTGGCACAAGGCTGTACTTTCCTAATGTCTGCTAAAGTCTTCCATGCTTATGTACAAGAAGTATATACCGGGTACTTAAAAACTGAAGTAGCATGGTGGACAAGAAAGATATTGAGTAATAAATGGTAAAACTAAAAATTAATGACTGTAAGTAATTTTTATTTCGGAATACTTTAGATGCGAATCCAGTCGATTTGAGGACGAGAAATACGTTGTACATTTTTATTTGTCTTTCTTTCTTTCATTTTTTTTTTTTTGTCTCTCTGATACATGCACATTTTTTCTTTCTTACACACACTAACTCTCTAACGCGCTTAAGCTCTCCAAACAAACTCTAACACACGCACCAACTCTCGAAACCATACCGTGTACAGACTAACACACAGCCGCCGGCGAGCTCGCCCATACAAACCCAGCATTACTTGAGATCAATAGACAGCAATAGCTCCATCCACATATCTCGGTCTGGTCCTCTGCTCTTGCGATCAGGCTGTGATCTATTTTTGTAATCATCGATTACCGCTTTCGTATCAGCTGCCTCTCTCGACCTGAAGATGCTGACGACATCTCCCCATCTTTCAATCCCCGTCCCACCCCTCCAGTACCCTCTCCCTCCCTGCTCCTCTCTCTCTCTCTCTCTCACTGTCAGCTTCTGTTTGCTGGTGCAGGCAGGTTAAGGGAAATGAGAGGCTTCCCCGCCCCCGCGATGCGTGTGATGCGTGCTGGGGCCCGTGTGGCTCACTGGGACACCGCCAGGCGTGCTGGTGCATACAGTATATACATACGTAACCACTGCCGCATCCTCCTCAAGGGCCGCTGCAGTTGCTATGCCGCTGCACTGCTCCTTTCCTTTAAGCGTGCATCCGCTAGAGCGCGCTCTGCTCCCAGAGACGTCACCGACCGGTCGGTTCATCGTGATGTCACATCACTCACCAGCGACGTCACATTTCCGTCGCTAAAACGACGTCATGGCACCCAGTGTCAATGACGTAACAATGCCACTGCCGACAATGACGATGTACCATGACGGTGACGTCATAACCGTCTTGCACTTAGTGACTGAAACACAGATGACAACACTTCCCTCTGACGGTTGCGTCACAGCATCCAGCTAAACATGACTTCTACCAGAAGGTGACGAAAGCACCGTTATTTCTCAAATGTAACTATAAATAAATAGCTATTGTGTGTTCGATAATCACTGTATTTCATACAGTACCTGTCTCCTTAACAAAGTACGTAACCTCAAACAAAACAAGGCTATAATCACAAGGTGTGGCAGTCTGCCTCGCGCTTTACAAATTACCTTGCCGCCAAAAGTGAGCAAGTCAGGTTTTTTTTTGTTTTTTTTTTTTGCAACTCTCACACCAAGCTTTCCACTGCCATCAAGGCCTGTGACATTGAAACTTGTAACGAGGAATGAAGGCGTCTCACCTTCGCCCACAGGGGTGTCGACGCCAGGGGCTACAAGCTTGCCGCGGGGGCCGTTCTTTCATGTTGTCAGGTGTGTACAACAGTTTAGTCCGCGGCCAGCAACGAATTGCTTTGAAAAGCAACACCAGAGTGTTCTACCAGGGCGGGTCTTTGTCGGTTTGTTCGTGCACTAAGCATGTGGCACTGGAAGGCGTCTTCAAACTACAAATATAACGACAGTAACCTTGTAAGCTTCTCGAAAAAAAAATCGGCCTCCGATAGCGAATAAATCAGTGCAAGTAGGACGTTTACCTTGACCACATATACACACATCTCACAAACCAAACTGAACGGGTGGAAATCTGAGACCTTTCCTGAATATTTGCTCTTTAAAGGAATGTCTTTTTTTTACTGATTTTTTTAATGCTTAAGGATTTGGAAATTTTTCTTTTCTGCTCACTCAGCAATAAATGTTTTTCCAGGACTACCTGAACAGATACGGGTATATGAAGGCGCATGATCCACAGACCGGGGCGCTGACGTCGGAGCAGTACTACATCACAGCAATCAAAAAGTTCCAGAGAATGGCTGGTATTAATGAGACAGGTACGTTACTTGAGCTTTTACTACTTATGTTCTTTATTTAGTGTTTCTCTTACTTGATCGCGCGCTGACACACACACACACACATTTTCGCACGCACACACACGTGAGCTAAGGTATAGGTGGGCAGAGAATATCCGCAAATGGAACCAAGTCCATCAGCATTGATTTCTTTCAACTAGATAAACACAACTCAGTTTGTGCTGGCTTCAGCTTACCTTGAAAACAGAACACGACGGGGACTTCTTTCTTTAATCGAGGACGGAAGGAAGGAAGAGAGAGACTTTGAAGTGTGTTTGCGAAGGCACACACATACACACTCTTTCTCTCACTCTCTCTCTCTCACACTTTCTCTCACTTTGTTACTCTCTCTTACTTTCTATTTCTCTGTCACTCTCTCTCTATCACATATCTAACACTTGTACTTAAATCATGTTCGTAACTTATATCTTATATTGATACATTTTAAAAAGAGGATGATGACCTGCACTTCTCTGTCCATGAAAGCGAGCTCAGCAGTTTACAGAAATACTGAGTCGAAAACAAACTCAAGTCAGACACGAAGACAGAATCCACATGTGAAACAAGAGTACATCGGGCGGCGGGTGGTGAATAATTATCCAATTCTTCTCAAAGAATGCACTGCCAGCATGTTATACTTGGACTCAAGGCCACTCACAACCAACAGTTGGCCTAGAAAACAAACAACGGTCTTTGCACGACAGTTGTTGATGTCACAGGACATGTCAGTGCTCCTGCCCGTAGCAACGAAAGTCTTCAATTATCGTTGTCTCTCGTGAGTCTGACAAACTCACGGGTAGGGCGTTGGGACACCAGAGTCCATGGCGATAACTGGCCTGTGAACACAGTGTAACAACCTCACAGTCCTCACACCTCGGGTACACGAGGACCACGTGACCTCACTGTACCTTGACTGTTGTTTCTCTCTGACCGCTAGTTGCCTGGGAAACAGCGAACATCCTTGACTGGCTTCTGGTTTGTTTTATTGCAAACTGGGGTACTTCATTTAAAAAACATCCTGAAACTCTTGCTCTCTCATTCCACGCGCTGAGCCTCGAAACGAGAGAAGCATGCAATAACATGGCTAAGATGGAGGAAACAGTTATTTCATTGTTAACTGACCATGCACGTGGAACATGTCTTAATGATGGCTGACAAATACCCCTCACCCACCCACCCCACACACACAGAGAAATACGTGCACACACATACATACAGAAATGCATGCACATACATGTATACTGAAATGCATGCAGGTACACATACACAGAAATAAATGCACACACATACATGCAGAAAAATATATGCACGCACACACACAGAGAGAAATAAATGCACACACATACAGAAATACATGCACGCACACACACACACACACACATACACACAGAGAAATACATGTACACACGTGCATACAGAAATACATGCACACACATACACACAGTGTCTTGCATACGCTGTACACTACCCATACAGATTACTTTCACCACTACATGCGCAGACATACCCAAACAAACGGGTCAACACGCACACACACACGCACGCACGCACGCACGCACGAAGTTTTCTCACACATTTAGACTGCGTACAGATGCACGGAGCGAAACGTTTCAACAGAAAAAATACAAGTATTAAGCGGATTGGTGTTGTCCAGATTAAAACAAACAAAACAAAACAAAAAACAGTTTGATGGCAAGGAATCAAAATGGGAAACAAAAATGGAGATGCTGGTATTCTGCGGCCTCAGTGGAAGACAACCTTCTTGGCTTCTACAACCGGGTGTACCCTGACCTGACAAGTCTTTCTTATCGTCCTGTTATTTTCTTCAATTTATTATTCCTTTCTTCTTTCTCTGCTTCCTCTTTTCTGACCATTTTTTAGAGGGGAGGTGGGTTGTGGGTAGGTGTAGATTCACTTCAGCCTCGATTTGGTTAAGCTCACGTGACTCCATTCGGCACTTCCGCCCGCCACGTGTTGTTGTTTGGAAAGCGTGGTGTCCTCAAACAAATACGTGGGCGTTGAACATGAAACACGTGCCACTTACACAGAAGATGGCAGGAGCGTGCGAGTACTGGCTGCCGGAGGTCTAAGAAACAGTGAATCTCTCCTCCAGCCCCCGCAGGCAGTCTGTGTACCTTGTGTTTGTACTCCTTACAGCCGTGGTTTGGATCCAGAAAACAAAACAAACAGGTGCAAAACTAAAATGAAGATCACACAATATCAAGTTATCACTTTGCACTTTTCTGACCCTGCTAAATGAGGAATACAATCCATGCTACGCCATACCCTCATGAGTTTTTCTGAAAGTCCATTTTGCTTGTGTTCAGTAAAACTTTGTCCCAAACATGCCTTCTTCCACGAAGAGACCATATCACACTAACAGTCACTGAAATAGCAAGCTTTCGTGTTTTCTCGATGTTCCTTAACCGCTTTGCTTCACACCATCTTGATCATCGATTGTACAAGAAACTTGCGGAACAGGGTTTGATGGTGGCAGCAAGTGAAATAACATCACAGGGTAAAAAGCTGGTAACAGTCCCTCTTAGAGGCCGTTATTATGAAGTAAGGGTAACATTACCTCGGGGTTAACTACTAACCGGGAAGGTTGCGGGGTCCTATAACTAAGATTATGTTCTTTGATATCCTATAACTCAGATTCAAAGGTTCTGGTCTCGAGTATGGTCCACAGATGTGACTACAGACGGCATATTCGGGTGTTGGGTACTGAGCAAAACCGAGAGTAGAAATGTACCTCTTGTTGATAACTACTGCCCCAGGTGACTAGAAGCTGGCGTCAGTGGAGTGAGTTATTACAACCACATTCAGCCGCTTGTTGGGGAGTAAAAATAGAGTGTGAGCAGGCGTGTAAACGATGTTTTCCTGCATGACACCCAAAACGGGTGGTCATCATGATTGCGGGGCTCGCCATCATTATTTTTTATTTATTCTCGTGTTACGCAAGAAACATGCTCTGGCTTGGTGTCTCCGTCACTACAGAATTATCTAAACCTAATGCGCACTTTACATCTTGGTTATGGAAACATGAAAGACAGAGTGCATTTTTTGTTAAATATATGTTAAACGCAAAAATTTTCATTTTCATTTTCATGACATGAAATGAAATACTTGTCTTGTGTCTGAATTATT
>SMMW01000543.1:0-36121 GCA_004794655.1 Marisa cornuarietis | reverse complement strand
GCCACTGTAGTTGTTTAGGTTTTAGAGTAGGCGTGTATTGGTGTTTAGCATTACTCAGTCTGAAATAGAAGAATTATTTATTGTTTTGGGATAACGAAACCTTCTGTGTTCTCTTTGGAAGTTGACACTGCCAGATCTGCGAACTCAACGAGCTACTAACGGTCATTAATCAAGACCCGTTAGTTAACACATAGTGTCAAACTGGGATGGCATCAGCTGGCTTGCGACTTGCTTACTCGCTTCCCACTTCTTCTCTCTCACTCTTACCTGCCACTTTTTCTATCTTTTTTCATTTCTAAAAACATATATGAACAGATCATAATCTACGAGTCTACATTTGCAGTGTGTTTCAATGTTTTTTACGACCCTAGCCATGTCCATATTGGCTTTTTCTTTGTACTGATGTCCGATTGCAAGTTGATCTTTCAACAAACATGAACTGGTGAGTTTATCGGGTTTTATTTCTTTAGCGGGTACGCGTGTACAGAAGAGAAACAGGTATAGCAGCAGGGGAGACAAATATCCACGGACTTGTATTACTGGACTGCTTGCAGACGATTTTTTTCAGTGAAGTCATAGAACTAGGCTGGCTACGAAATAGCTTCCGGTTTATTCACATTCATTGTTAAGGCTCGCCGAGACTAACAGCGGAGAACTTCGCAAGAGGCTCAGCGTTGGTCTCGGCAGACAGACAGTAGTCCACCTATACACGTCCGTGAAATATCCGTTGAGACACACAAGGCTTGATTCTCTCCTCCTGCCCGAGAACGAAACAGTTCTGCTTGTGAAGGCGCTTTGAACTGACCTGAGTTTATTTTCAATCAAATGTCTATGATGCATATTAATGTTTGGAATACTTGATACAAACATCTAAAAAGATGTTTTGGTCTTGAGAGTTATCTCCCCTCCCTCTTTCTCTCACCTGCCACTTCTTCCTTTATTTTGGTTTCTCAAAACTCATATGAACTGATCATAATTTACGAGTCTACGTGTTTCACAAAGAACCACACAAACACACAACGTCCTGCTGTGTTTTATTGATATGTTAGTACCAGACATAATGAGTCACCCTTCCCTCCCAAGCAACTACCCTTACCTCTTCGACTAAAAAAAAAAGACAGTTCTAGAAAGTTCTACATACCAATGTGGAATATAACAATAAAAGTAGAAATTACTGATGTAAGATACTTTCTCATTTAATTCTAGCATTTTTTGACTTTTGTAACAAAATTAGTTGAACCAGCAAACGTATGCTACAGCGTATGAACGTTCAGAATCAAATAAGAGAACGACGACGACGACGACGACGACGATAACAACGAAGATGAAATACAGTAAAGGTTAGCTGTCCTGGGCTCAGCTCTCGTCTCAGGCATGCTGTTCTCTCTCTGTGTGTGACACTGTTTACAAGGCTGGCTGGCTTGCTGTCCTATAGCCTTAGTTGCTGGCTCGGCGTAAAGCACCTAATCCCCCTCTCACCTTGTATTATCTCATTACAAAAAAAAACAAAAAACAAAAAAAAAACGATAATCATAGTTTAAAAGGTAGTTAATGTTCTCGGCTAAATACTCTGTTGCAGTGAAAAAAGGTCCAGATTGGCGTGCCAGGGGTTAAGCTCGCTCAACTTTGTATCCAGTTCTACAACCTCGACTGGGACAGCAATCATTTTATGGAATGATCTCGTCTTTAAGGCAAAGTTTCAAAGAAAGCATTCACCCATTCTTTGATAACTCTATCATTAAGCAATAAACAAGAAGAAAGGAGATTTAATCTATGGAAGTTAAATTCATCTCACTTAAAAGATAAAAATTATCTAACGCAAATAAGTAACGTTATCAGAGAAGTTATAGAAGAATACTCAGCTCTCCCATATGAAAGAAATAATTTAGAAATGATTCCACTGATGGAGGTACAGTTTGTTGTATCTGGTCAGACCCTTCTAGACACTATGTTAATGAAAATCAGAACAAAAACAATTGCCTTTGCAAGTGAGAAAAAGAAGAAAAATAAGGAAAAGGAAAAAATATTAGAAAAAATAATTACACAGCTGGAAGACAAGGGAAGGTTAAACGAAGAGGAAATTAACAAACTTGAAAAGAATAAAAATGAACTTATTAATATAAGGGAAAAGAGAATGGAAGGTGTACTGATTCGCTCCAGGGCAAGGTGGATAGCAGAAGGAGAGAAAGTTA
Source organism: Marisa cornuarietis (assembly GCA_004794655.1). Taxonomy (NCBI): domain Eukaryota; kingdom Metazoa; phylum Mollusca; class Gastropoda; order Architaenioglossa; family Ampullariidae; genus Marisa; species Marisa cornuarietis. Next base: position 33,929 of record SMMW01000543.1, on the reverse strand, counting down.
GTAAATATTTCTGCTCATTAGAAAAACGTAACTATGTAAGTAAACAAATTCGAAAATTACGAAAGCAAAATGGGGAAAGCACCACAAGACCTGATGAAATAAGAGCTGAGGTGCAAGCCTTCTTCTCTAATCTGTACTCGGAACGATCAGTACACAACTGCAACTTCGATGACATCAGAGTGGACATACCAAAACTTACTGAACCTGAGCTAAATCTACTAGAAGGAATTATCACTCTAGAAGAAGCAGGTCAGGCTGTAAAAACTATGTCTAATGGTAAAAGCCCAGGAAGCGATGGATTTACTGTAGAGTTTTTCAAGGTTTTTTGGAAACAGCTTGGCCCTCTCATTGTTAGATCACTAAATGAAGGCTTGCAAAAAGGAGAGTTATCAGCTACACAAAAAGAAGGTGTTATTATATGTATACCTAAAACAGATAAAGCTAGAGATCATATCAAAAACTGGAGACCAATCACTCTCTTAAATGTGATATATAAGATTGGGGCAGCATGCATTGCAAATAGAATGAAAAAAGTGTTACCATCTCTGATCCATGAGGATCAGTCCGGCTTCATCCGTGGAAGATATCTTGGGGATAACATTAGACTGATATATGATTTGATTGAACATTTAAGTATGACTAAACAGCCTGGTCTGCTAGTCTGCCTTGACTTTGAAAAAGCCTTCGATAGTATTAGCTGGAGTTTCATGCTTGATACTCTACACGTCTTTGGTTTCAGCCCCCTTTTCTGCAAATGGATCACCCCCTTTTATACTAATATCAAATCAAGTGTGTCAGTGAATGGCACATTATCAGCATGGTTCCAAATAAGAAGAGGCTGCAGGCAGGGGGACCCCATCTCACCTTATTTATTCATCCTATGCGTAGAAATTCTAGCTATTATGATAAGGAAAAACAAATACATAAAAGGTATAAAAACCCACAACTCTGAAAGTAAAATTGTACAGTATGCAGATGATACAGAACTAACCTTGGAAGATGACAGACTGTCCTTTGAAGAATCTATGCGCACATTAGACATGTTTGGAAAGATATCTGGATTAGTATTAAACACGGAAAAATCAAGTGCAATATGGCTGGGGCGCAAAAGAAATTCACCAGTTAAATTCTTACCACACTTACAGATGCAGTGGAATCCAGAAAAATTTAAAATTCTGGGCCTTTGGTTTACAAATAATTTAAAAGATTGTATAAAATTAAACTACGATAGCAAGCTTGCTGAAATTAGAATGCTGTATAAAATATGGTTAAAGAGACAGTCACCTCCATTAGGGAGAGTAGCAATACTTAAGTCATTAATCTTGTCAAAACTGGTACACCTGTGGCTACTGCTACCCAACCCTCCAGACTATATTATAAATGACTTACAGAAATCCATCTTTAAGTTTGTTTGGAATAGTAAAAATGATAAAATTAACAGAAAAATATCCACTAGAAATATTCATGCTGGGGGCATGGGCATACCTGATGTTAGAATTTATATGAATGCATTAAAACTATCATGGCTGCGGAAAATTAAAAAAACCAACCACAGCTGGAAAAGAAATCTCATGTCAACACATAAAATAATAAATTATTTAGACAAACTAGGCCCTGCAGTATGCCCCTTTATAAATGCAAACAGCTTCTGGACAGATGTATTAAAAGCGTACAGGATTTTTGGAGAGAATATAGTGTGCGAAAAACATGAAGAAATTTTGAAAGAACCTATCTTTTGTAATGACAGAATTAAGATTGAGAATAAGCCAATTCTATATAAGAGATGGGTGGAGAAAGATATATACTTAGTAAAGAGGATGAAAGAGGAAACTTTCTATCATACCAAGCTGTCAAGAATAAATATGATGTTAACATTAACTTCATCTCATTTACTGGTTGCATAAAGGCCATAAAGACATATATAAATTTAAATAGAATAAATAAAACAGATTTATCTTCTTTTACATATGATACAAATAAAACTCTTAGTATAATTCAATCAGTACAGAAAGGCGCAAGACTATATTATGATAAGATGATATCTAACACATGTAGGCCAAGTTGTTGTTTGAAATGGGATGAGAGGGTAAACATAAATGTTGACTGGAATGTTATATTTAAAACAATGGCTAATATAAAAGACATTAAATTAAAATGGCTGCAAATCAGAGTGTTACATAGAATTCTAGGGACAAAAGTAATTTTATTCCACATGGGACTAGAAGATGATGATGTCTGTAGCCTATGCAGAGATGAAAAAGAAAACATTCAGCATATATTTTGGAATTGTGAAAATGTTAAGGATTTTTGGAGAAACTTACAAAAGTGTATATCAGACAAATGTAAAAGTGCTCCAAGAATAACTGTCAGTGAACATCTTGTTCTGTTTGGACGAAGCAACGACTCCGAGACAGATGCTGTACTTGACTTAATATTGCTACTCGCAAAAACATACATATATTCCTGCAGGTTCAAAAAAGCCACCCCCCAACTAGAACCCTTTATCCGAATATTGAAACAAAGATACAAAATTGAAAAATTTAATGCATGTTTAGAAATAAATGAAGAAAGGTTGGATCAACTCTGGCTACCCTATAAACAACTTGTCATATAAACATATTGATTTATATATACATACACATGACTGTATGATTAGTTAAAACTATGTATGAGCATGTTGGATGACCTGCTTGGCAGATGGATGACTTTTACCTTATGTTTATATGTTTGCCTCATATTGTAAAATATTATATCTTATATGTATCTGTGAAAAAAAAATGGTAATATGTAAGCCTAGGTGTATTGTTTAAATTTTAAGTTAAGAAAATGGAGTTACATTATTTGTGTATTATTATTTGTGTTATGTAATGTTGTCTTTTTTATGATTAGGCTATTTGAAAGAACTCATATTGACATTGCATGAAATGGGTAAATTGCGTTTGTCCCAGCCCTTTTATAAAGATTCTTAATAATTAAAAAAAAAAAAAAAAATTGTTTGGAGACCAAAAAGTGTTTAAAATTAGAAATGTGTTGTGAAACTGAGCCCATATTTCTAGTGTCGCTAATACCTAGTACAGTGAAATAAGGTTCAACATGCTTGTTATGCCATTTTTTTGCCTGCTACTATATGTGGCCTGAGACTTTACATTTTGTTTGTAACGAGAATCTTTATAGCTGCACTTACAGTTTTTTTTTCTTTTCTCTTACATGAGCATATTGTTAGATGCTAATGGAGTTCATGTCTATTGCACAAAACTTGCAAATTTATTCGTTGTCATATTTTTAGAATGATTGTAAAGTTGAATAAGCAGATATACAAAGTTTGCCTTCGTTAAAAAAAAAAAAAAAAAAGGCTGGAAATATTCCTGAATAACCCAAACTTTTATTTTATCCATTGGTTAGTTAAAAAGTAATTTTTTTCACCTTCTCTTATATTATGTTGATTTCTTTGTTTTTATAGAAAGGCATAATAAAATGTGTAAAAAAAAAAAAAAAATGCCTTGTCTAAGACAGTTTCATCAGTTCCCTGTTTCCAAGCTGAATAAAAGTTTGAGTCACATGTTTAGCGACATCGTTGTGTTTGTTTAAGTAAAACAAGACTAGTGCACGTGCTATTCACGCCCCATTCTGTAAGCAGTGGCAGGTGTAACTGGAGATGGATTAGAAGAATGTCTCTATTACATAATGTATGATGTTGTCATTACATTTTTGCGGCATTCATTACATAAGACTTCTGTTACTTTTGCTACATTCAATAATAATAATAAAAAGAAATGAAGATTTTTATAGCGCATATTCACACTCATAGAGAGCATGCTGTCAGTGACTGAAATGTTGTCAAACCACAGTCTATGTCCCTGTATGACCAGTGGTCACCTGTTTTGTTCGCACCACTGTACTGAATTAAAAACAAAAGCTTCAACTGCATGATTAACAGTATCACTCTGTTTCACAGATCGACAGACCGACAGGCGGACAGACAGGGTAGCATTTGTCGCATGGTCGGTTTAAATACAAATGAGATGGAATAACAATTAAAAGAACGATTACTCCTAATATTCCTCATAATGTCTCTTTCTCTCTCTCTATCACACACACACACACACACACACACACACACACACACACACACACACACACACACTCTGTCGTTCAGCTGTCCTCGTGGTTTCTTTACCCTAACGCACGCACATTTCACAAATCTTGGATTACTTCTTCAGTTTCTCGTTAATGATTGTCTATATTTTGTTAATAGTTGTTTTTATTTCGTTCTCTTTTCCTTATTATTGCAGTGTGTTTTTATTTGCTATTATGATGATGGTTTAAATGTACTAGCTTGTATTTAAATAAACTCACACTGCATTCTATAAATCTACAGACAGTAAGTATCAGACTTATGTTTTATTAGAACCAGTCGCAAGCTGTCACACCCATTAAGTTGCTATAATTAGAAACAAGATGAATGAGACTTCAGCTACGTGGTGTTGATGAGACTGTAAGTAAGAATGTCCTGGACATTGCAGAGTGACCACAGATCATCTGGGAAACAGCTCAGCCTCCGATACATGCGGGAACCCATGGATTCACACACCAGCCGCCTTCTTTATTGATGAGATCATCTTGAGCGACCTCATTAGCTTCACCGGCATCTTGTTCAGCAGCCGCAACGACACTAGCCTCGCTCTTTGAAACATCTGTAACATACACAAAATCTTCTTTATTAGGATTTTCTAGATGAATGAAACAATTTCAATACAGTCTCTTACTATATTTTTCGATCTCTTGATTTATTAGTCTTTATCCTCTTCTTATTCTAATTTGTTTCTCTCACTCCACTTTTCTCTTTACTTACTCACAGCTTATTTTGTTCTTCTTACTGAACCTTCCTTCTTGCCCTCTTGCAACTATGTGCATCATGTATCATAGACAAGTAGCTTTGGGATGGGTTTAATAATTAGTTGATTTCATTAATAGCAATTTACAACGAGAGTTTGCACTACTGTGATAAAGGAAATCCTTTAACAAAAAATTATCTTAGCCACAGCGTGTGCTGCAGACGAGACGGGAGCCGATGATGTGACTTGGTTGGTGTCACACCTCTTACAGCCTCGCTACTGGACAGCCCAGTATTTCATAGCAAACAGTGGAAAGACTTTAGAAAACAACTCTCTGTCCCTATACACCCACTGCTATATGATGTTTAAAAGGTGCACTCACGCCCAAGGGAGCAGATGACGAGGACGAGGAAGACAAGACCAACACGTCGAGCGGCCATCGTGTGTACAGCTGCAAGTACCAAGACACAGTAAGCGGTGTATACACAGTACAGCTGAGCACGCTGACAATAAGGCTAGGTGTATGCAAGCTTTCATGTCTACATAAAATATGTCCATCTTCCTCTCAATTTATAAGACTCACTCACTCACTCACTCACTCACTCACTCACCAAAAATACTCAGAAAAAATAGTATTTTATATGGTGTGGCTGAGACTAATGATGAATCATATATTCTATACACATCTCTGAACAAAGTTAATCCACTGGCTTTTGCTGCCATTATCTTTAACATTTCCTTCATGAACTAACTCCATCTGAGTGTCGAAAAGAACATTCAGCAACAGCACAAATGTGTCCTGGTCAGTTTTCTTTTACCGAGGATTGCATCTTTTCTCTTCGATTTCAGAGAGGTATATATTAAGTTTAGATTTGGAATATCGATCATTAAAGTGCACCAAAATGGAAATAAAAAGGATTTATCTCCTAGCCAGTTATTTTCCCTCTATCCAAGCATGAAATCGAAGATGAAGTTCACGTGTTGTTTGATTGTACTGCCCATGACAGTTGTTGATAGAAAGTTAATTAATGTGTTACAATGTACAAGATATGTACATATGCTCAGAGCAGAGATGGAATCACGCCAATCGTTGGAGATAACTCTGAAGACCCAAACATCTTTCTAGGTATTTCTGTCAAGTATTCCAAACCAGAAATAAAACGTGATCAATAATATACATCAGAGGGTTTGAAATGAAAAGAAAAGACGAACTCACGTCAGTTTAAAGCGGTTTCAGAAGCAGAGCTGTCTCGATCTTCGGCAGGAGGAGAGCATCAAGCCTTGTGTGCCTGAACGGATAGTTACCTCCTCTGCTTATATACCTGTTTCACGTCTGTACACGTGTAGCCGCTTTCGATACCACGATTTATTTAATGTCGCATGAAGAAGGATTATCTTCACATACATTTGTATTTTACTCCGACACAATGATTCACCAACTGACTGTAAGCCATGTCACTGCTAAGCGATTCATCTGTCAGTGGGTTGATGTAAATATAAAATCTTCTTCGCTTTCCCTCTGTGACGTACGACCCACGACCATCAGTAAGTCTTTTTCTTTGGAAGTTTTATCCGATTAGTTTTCTGAAAAGGGGAACTCACGTGTCCCTTGATACCGCTGAGGGTTTTATCTTTACTTTTTGTGCCTCTCCTTTCTCTGTCTCTGAAGCACACACACACACACACACACACACACACACACACACACACACACACACACACACAGTGAGATATTTTTCTCACTCTATCTCTCGATTAATGTAGTATGGTGATCTTAAGATTTATCTGTTGAAGCGTCAGTAAAAAAAATGAGCAGAAGGGAACAGAGTGTTTTGGTAACCTTGTAACTGGCTCGGTGATTTCTTATGTACATTTGAGTAAAAATATAGCAATATTTTAATAGTGAAGGGTGGGTACTGAAATCCTGAAAAAGTTGGGTAAGGTAGCGAGGGAGAGAAGATGGGCACAGCCCTAACAAACTATGACGAGGAAATAAGTGATGGCTTTTTCACCTCAATCCCCAACAACAGTCAACAACAAGGTCAGAGGTTACTGTCTAGAGCTCTTCTCGCCTGTGTGCGTTCGTTGAGGGGGGGGGGTGTGTGTCGCGTATGAGGTCTTGGGAAAAAATGGAGAGTTAAATAAATTGCCCAAACAGTACATTCAAGAAAACTTACATTACCACTGGATTTGAGGTTTTTAAATACCCCGATTGCACCATCTGTAGTCAAATAAAAGTTATTGTATCTTCGTAGTTTGGCCGGTATCTTGTAAGGTAGGTTGGCTGGTAGGTTGTTAAGTGGTGTTATTCTCTTTCTCATTCTCCATCTACTTTCCGCACAGATAAATAGTGACACAATCTACTGAGGACGTACGATCAGGTCGGTGCCAAAAATAAATGTTGTTACAAAACTATATTGGTGTTATGTGACTGTAATGTTGATGACAGTGAGCTTCATCTGTGCAGCTTGTGACAACCTGACCCATGACCCCGTCTCTTCTGAGTTCTTGGTTAACGGTGGCCGTTAAAACAGTTTTTCTTACCAAATCCCTTGAGTCTAGTCAGTTGCCTCCCTTTTTGTGACGCCTCTTCTTTCCTTTTGTTTCACTTTGACTTCCTTCATTCCTAAATTCCTTTCACCCATTTTCCTATTCGCCTATCTTGCATTAATGTCTATCTTTTTCACATATATACACACATATTATCCATCTCTCTCTCTCTCTCTATATATATATATGCAATGATTTGTTATCAGCAATGCGGCAGCACGTATAGTGTCGCTATCCCGTTTACTTAAAATGTTGACCTGTGGTATAAAAGGAAATATAGGCCCCTTCTTTAGACAACTAGTCGGATAAACATTTCAAATAAAAGGACCAGGTGATATTTGTGGATCACAGAAAGAAAGCAAAGGACGTAAGTCTATATCTACATCAATTAAAGCGACTGACAGATCGAGAAATCTCTTACCAGTGACATGGCTTACAGTAAGCTGGTGAGTAAGCAGATAGGTCTAAAGAACACCATAGTACATCAATCGGAAGATAAGAGTAAGAAGAATATCTTAATGTGTGTGTGTGTGTGTGTGTGTGTGTGTGTGTGTGTGTGTGTTAGAGGTGTGTGGGGGGATGACAGAGAGAGAGAGAGAAAGGAGCGGGGAAAAAGTAAAGATAAAACCTTCAGCGCTATCAAGACGCACATAAGTCCCCTTTTCATACAACTAATCGGATAAAACTTTCAAAGAAAAGGGCTAATGGTCGTGGGTCGTGGGTCGTATGTCATAGAAAGAAAGCGAAGGACATAAGGAAATGGCCGCTTCTACATCTACATCAACCCACTGACAGATGAATCGCTTCTCAGTGACATGGCTTACAGTCAGTTGCTGAATCATTGTGTCGGAGTAAAACACAAATGTATGGAGTGTGTGAAGATAATCGTTCTTCATGCGACATTAAATAAATCGTGGTATTGAAAGCGGCTACACGTGTACAGAAGAGAAACAGGTATATAAAAAGGGGAGGCAAATATTCGTTCAGGCACACAAGGCTTGATTCTCTCCTCCTGCCCGAGAACCAGACAGCTCTGCTTCAGCAACCGCTTTGCACTGATGTGAGTTTGTCTTTGATTTTCATTAATACCCTCTGATACATATTAGTGTTCAAGTTTTGTTTCCGGTTTAAAATACTTGATACAAATTAGAAAGATGTTTGGTTCTTCAGAGTTATCTCCAAGGATTCCAGTGATTCACCCTATGCTCTGAGCATATGATCTTGTACATTTTAACACATTAACTTTCTATCAACAATTGTCATATGCAGCACAATCAAACAACAAGTGCAATTTATCTTTATTCTCATGCTTGCCTTGAGGGCAAATCAATTGACTAGGAGATTGTATCCTTTTCCTTGCCATTTGGTACACTTTGATTAGCGATATTCCAAACCTAAAGTTAATACAAACCTCTCTGAAATAACATATTATTAATATATTTTCACGTCTCTTAGGCTGTACATAGGTCTTTAAACTAGAATACATTTCAAATTGTTCTCTCGGGCAACTATCATTGTGCCAATCTTGCTGGAAACAATCTCGAGGTCTTGCATGGACCACATATATCCTATAATAGTCTGCGCCTGGTTTTTGAGGTTCACTCTGGCGCTTTCTACCAAAGTCTGTGTGCATGCACTGTCAGAATCCTGCCACGTTCGTTCACGAGTGCATCTGCTTAAGATGTTGATGACAAGGCTACAGTATGATTCATCATTCGTCTCAGCCACACCATATAAAATGCTATTTTTTTCTGAGTATTTTTGGTAAGTAAGTGAGTGAGTGTCTGAGTCTGCTAAATTGAGAGGACGATGAACATATTTTGTGTAGACATGAAAGCTTGCATACACCTAGCCTTATTGTCAGCGTGCTCAGCTGTACTGTGTATACACCGCTTACTGTGTCTTGGTACTTGCAGCTGTACACACGATGGCCGCTCGACGTCTTGGTCTTGTCTTCCTCGTCCTCGTCATCTGCTCCCTTGGGCGTGAGTGCACCTTTTAAACATCATATAGCAGTGGGTGTATTAATATTAATATTAATATTAAAGTAGATTTGTATAGCACAATTTTCAACCCCAAGGTCGACTCAATGCGCTTTCAAAAAAAAAAAAACCCCAGCTTTAAAACAGATTGACACAGAAACCATGTTCAAACAAAGACCAAACTTATTAACGAACAATTATACAGAGACATTGCAACAAACAAAAATACAAGGTAGAAAAAGAAAATACCGCACACAAGCATGAACATAACATCTAAAGGATAACATAGAGAGTCGCGGAGTCTACAGCTGTGAGCTAAACCATTCGACAAATATCAGCAGACACAGTCACAGTGAGTGAACTCAAGACGCCCAGAGCACGCATGCATGTCCACACGCCGACGACGAAGACAAGCAGACAAATGGCCACCCATGTCCGGCGTGCACACAGATTGCTGACAGAAATGTCTCCTCAACACAAATGCCGCACAACAGTTCACAAGACATGAGAAGGTTTCAGTCCACGCTGCTGATACACGTTGATCAAGAATCCAAAATGTAGCAAAGCGGTTGGGAGATGAGGAATTGTCAAACGTGCAGTGATGGAAGTGGAGAAGATAAGATAATATGACTGTGGAGGTCGCTAGTCCACAAAATCTTGCGACGAGTGGCGCGAAGAAATCGTTACAAAGAGACTGGCTTTTGATGTAACAACAGAAGGTTTCAATCCACGCTGCTGGTGCACGTAGATCTAGAAGCCAAAATGTAGCGGAGATAAGAAATTGTCAAATTTGCAGTGATCAAAGTGGATAAAACATGACTGTACACATCTAAAAAATCATGCGACGAATGGCGCAAGAAACCGTTACGAACAGGCTGGCTTTCGATGGGGACGCATAAGGCCGTAGGTGGAACCAAAAAGGCCGCAGACAAGCAAATCATTGAAACAGAAAGACGAAGAAGCATGTGACCAATAATAAGTACGAAACTCATAGCAAGTCGTTGAAAACAACAACAAATACAGAGAGCTAGTCCCCTCCATCCGGTTAAGCGAAGGGACATTACTCTCATCACTCAGATATGGGTGTATAGGGACAGAGAGTTGTTTTCTAAAGTGTTTACACAGGATGTACATAGTTGCAAGAGGGCAAGAAGGCAGGTTCAGTAAGAAGATAAAAATAAGCTGTAAGAAAGTAAACAGAAGGGTGAAATGAGAGAAACAAATTAAAATAAGAAAAGGATAAAGACTAATAAATCAAAAGATAGAAAAATATAGTGATAGACTGTATTGAAATTGTTTTATTTATCTACGAAATAGTAATACAGTAACTTTTGTGTCTGTTACAGATGTTTCAAAGAGCGAGGCTAGTGTCGTGGCGGCTGCTGAACAAGATGCCGGTGAAGCTAATGAGGTCGCTCAAGATGATCTCATCAATAAAGAAGGCGGCTGGTGTGTGAATCAATGGGTTCCCGCATGTATCGGAGGCTGAGCTGTTTCCCAGATGATCTATGGTCACTCTGTAATGTCAAGGACATTCTTACTTACAGTCTCATCAACACCACGTAGCTGAAGTCTCATTCATCTTGTTTCTATTTATAGCAACTTAATGGGTGTGACAGCTTGCGATTGGTACTAATAAAACATGAGTCTCATACTTACTGTCTGTAGATTATTAGAATGCAGTGTGAGTTGATAAAAATACAAGCTATAAAATTTAAAACCATCAAAAATTTATCAAATAAAGACACACCGCAGCGATAAGGAAGCAAAAACGAAATAAAAACAACCACAAAACGAAATTAGACAATCATTAACGAAAAATTGAAGAAGTAATTCAAGATATGTGAAACCACGATGACAGCTGAACGACAGTGTGTGTGTGTGTGTGTGTGTGTGTGTGTGTGTGTGTGTGGTACTATGCGTGTGTGTAAGAGAGAGACATTAGGATGCATTGAGAGTAATCGTTTTTTTTACTTGTTATTACATCTCATTTGCAAGTTAACCGACCATGCGACAAGAGTGTCGAAAAGAGTGATGCTGTGAAGCATGCGGCTGAAGCATGCTGATACTAACAGACCATTTCAGTCCCTGTGTGTAAGTTTTTATTTATGATGAGGTAACATGCTTCCACCTGTCACTTTAAAGGGTGGGTAGGAAAGCAAATCCACAATGTGACATTACAAACACACTGTGACACAATGTTGTATATGACAAATTGTGACTCTGTTGACGACTTTAAAAGTATTTTCCGTTTCTCTGTTAAAAAAGAGGACTTGCCAGGACAAATGGAACTTGAGAGTCACCAGATTCAAAAACTGGCAGACCTGCTGGGAGAAAAGGCGACACTTCAACCCAATAGATGTTCTTGATCATCTTGTGAACAGACAGACAGACAGACAGAAAGTAAGATGGGTGCATGCATTGACGGTTTTCACAAAACTGATTTAGTGAAAGCAAACTGTCGCACGTCACCATACCAACCAAGTTGTAGTACTTATTGTGTCCAGTAACATGTACCCGAAAGTCATTCGTTATGTATTTTACACATCCAAAATACATCATCAAATAAATTGTTATTACTCTCAGATGAGCCAAGACAGATGGTGTCATCTGAATTTTGTCACGTTCCCTGACAGTCAGCGTACAATACATCGGCACAGAGTAGATCACAGGAAGAGGTGGTGAGGACAGACATTGCCGGCTGTTTATAGTCAGTATAACAACACAGTGTTTTAGTGAATATAGCAACAAAGTGTTTTAGTGAATATAACAACACAGTGCTTTAGTGAAAATAACAACACAGTGTTTTAGTGAATATAGCAACACAATGTTTTAGTGAATATAACAACACAGTGTTTTAGTGAAAATAACCACACAGTGTTTTAGTGAATATAACAACACAGTGTTTTAGTGAAAATAACCACACAGTGTTTTAGTGTATATAACAACATAGTGCTTTAGTGACTATAACAACACAGTGTTTTAGTGAATATAGCAACACAGTGTTTTAGTGAATATAACAACACAATGTTTTAGTGAATATAACAACACAATGTTTTAGTGAATATAACCACACAGTGTTTTAGTGACTATAACAACAGTGTTTCAGTGAATATAGCAACACAGTGTTTCAGTGAATATAACAACAGTGTTTCAGTGAATATAGCAACACAGTGTTTCAGTGAATATAACAACAGTGTTTCAGTGAATATAGCAACACAGTGTTTCAGTGAATATAACAACAGTTTTTCAGTGAATATAACAACAGTGTTTCAGTGAATATAACAACACAGTGTTTCAGTGAACATAGCAACACAGTGTTTCAGTTAATATAGCAACATAGTGTTTTAGTGAACATAGCAACACAGTGTTTCAGTGAATATAACAACACAGTGTTTCAGTGAACATAGCAACACAGTGTTTCAGTTAATATAGCAACATAGTGTTTTAGCGAATATAGCAACACAGTGTTTCAGTGAATATAGCAACACAGTGTTTCAGTGAATATAGCAACACAGTGTTTCAGTGAATATAACAACACAGTGTTTCAGTGAATATAACTACATAGTGTTTTAGTGAATATAGCAACACAGAGTTTCAGTGAATATAACAACACAGTGTTTCAGTGAATATAACAACATAGTGTTTCAGTGAATATAACAACACAGTGTTTCAGTGAATATAACAACACAGCGTTTCAGTGAATATAACAACACAGCGTTTCAGTGAATATAACAACACAGTGTTTCAGTGAATATAGCAACACAGTGTTTCAGTGAATATAACAACACAGTGTTACGAATGAAATGTTTAGTGGGTCTAGGTCAGCCTAGCAAGCGCGTGAGGAAGTGTGAATGACGTGAGCGTCGGTGAATGACGCAAGTCTGGACGAATGACGCAAGCTTTGAGGTCAAATGTTCGAGCAAGAGAGCGCATGTGTAACGTTTAGTGATGTTAAAAGAGAGAGAGAGAGAAGGAGTAGGTTAGAGTAATGTAGGCGTGTGTCGCCACTGTAGTTGTTTAGGTTTTAGAGTAGGCGTGTATTGGTGTTTAGCATTACTCAGTCTGAAATAGAAGAATTATTTATTGTTTTGGGATAACGAAACCTTCTGTGTTCTCTTTGGAAGTTGACACTGCCAGATCTGCGAACTCAACGAGCTACTAACGGTCATTAATCAAGACCCGTTAGTTAACACATAGTGTCAAACTGGGATGGCATCAGCTGGCTTGCGACTTGCTTACTCGCTTCCCACTTCTTCTCTCTCACTCTTACCTGCCACTTTTTCTATCTTTTTTCATTTCTAAAAACATATATGAACAGATCATAATCTACGAGTCTACATTTGCAGTGTGTTTCAATGTTTTTTACGACCCTAGCCATGTCCATATTGGCTTTTTCTTTGTACTGATGTCCGATTGCAAGTTGATCTTTCAACAAACATGAACTGGTGAGTTTATCGGGTTTTATTTCTTTAGCGGGTACGCGTGTACAGAAGAGAAACAGGTATAGCAGCAGGGGAGACAAATATCCACGGACTTGTATTACTGGACTGCTTGCAGACGATTTTTTTCAGTGAAGTCATAGAACTAGGCTGGCTACGAAATAGCTTCCGGTTTATTCACATTCATTGTTAAGGCTCGCCGAGACTAACAGCGGAGAACTTCGCAAGAGGCTCAGCGTTGGTCTCGGCAGACAGACAGTAGTCCACCTATACACGTCCGTGAAATATCCGTTGAGACACACAAGGCTTGATTCTCTCCTCCTGCCCGAGAACGAAACAGTTCTGCTTGTGAAGGCGCTTTGAACTGACCTGAGTTTATTTTCAATCAAATGTCTATGATGCATATTAATGTTTGGAATACTTGATACAAACATCTAAAAAGATGTTTTGGTCTTGAGAGTTATCTCCCCTCCCTCTTTCTCTCACCTGCCACTTCTTCCTTTATTTTGGTTTCTCAAAACTCATATGAACTGATCATAATTTACGAGTCTACGTGTTTCACAAAGAACCACACAAACACACAACGTCCTGCTGTGTTTTATTGATATGTTAGTACCAGACATAATGAGTCACCCTTCCCTCCCAAGCAACTACCCTTACCTCTTCGACTAAAAAAAAAAGACAGTTCTAGAAAGTTCTACATACCAATGTGGAATATAACAATAAAAGTAGAAATTACTGATGTAAGATACTTTCTCATTTAATTCTAGCATTTTTTGACTTTTGTAACAAAATTAGTTGAACCAGCAAACGTATGCTACAGCGTATGAACGTTCAGAATCAAATAAGAGAACGACGACGACGACGACGACGACGATAACAACGAAGATGAAATACAGTAAAGGTTAGCTGTCCTGGGCTCAGCTCTCGTCTCAGGCATGCTGTTCTCTCTCTGTGTGTGACACTGTTTACAAGGCTGGCTGGCTTGCTGTCCTATAGCCTTAGTTGCTGGCTCGGCGTAAAGCACCTAATCCCCCTCTCACCTTGTATTATCTCATTACAAAAAAAAACAAAAAACAAAAAAAAAACGATAATCATAGTTTAAAAGGTAGTTAATGTTCTCGGCTAAATACTCTGTTGCAGTGAAAAAAGGTCCAGATTGGCGTGCCAGGGGTTAAGCTCGCTCAACTTTGTATCCAGTTCTACAACCTCGACTGGGACAGCAATCATTTTATGGAATGATCTCGTCTTTAAGGCAAAGTTTCAAAGAAAGCATTCACCCATTCTTTGATAACTCTATCATTAAGCAATAAACAAGAAGAAAGGAGATTTAATCTATGGAAGTTAAATTCATCTCACTTAAAAGATAAAAATTATCTAACGCAAATAAGTAACGTTATCAGAGAAGTTATAGAAGAATACTCAGCTCTCCCATATGAAAGAAATAATTTAGAAATGATTCCACTGATGGAGGTACAGTTTGTTGTATCTGGTCAGACCCTTCTAGACACTATGTTAATGAAAATCAGAACAAAAACAATTGCCTTTGCAAGTGAGAAAAAGAAGAAAAATAAGGAAAAGGAAAAAATATTAGAAAAAATAATTACACAGCTGGAAGACAAGGGAAGGTTAAACGAAGAGGAAATTAACAAACTTGAAAAGAATAAAAATGAACTTATTAATATAAGGGAAAAGAGAATGGAAGGTGTACTGATTCGCTCCAGGGCAAGGTGGATAGCAGAAGGAGAGAAAGTTAGTAAATATTTCTGCTCATTAGAAAAACGTAACTATGTAAGTAAACAAATTCGAAAATTACGAAAGCAAAATGGGGAAAGCACCACAAGACCTGATGAAATAAGAGCTGAGGTGCAAGCCTTCTTCTCTAATCTGTACTCGGAACGATCAGTACACAACTGCAACTTCGATGACATCAGAGTGGACATACCAAAACTTACTGAACCTGAGCTAAATCTACTAGAAGGAATTATCACTCTAGAAGAAGCAGGTCAGGCTGTAAAAATATGTCTAATGGTAAAAGCCCAGGAAGCGATGGATTTACTGTAGAGTTTTTCAAGGTTTTTTGGAAACAGCTTGGCCCTCTCATTGTTAGATCACTAAATGAAGGCTTGCAAAAAGGAGAGTTATCAGCTACACAAAAAGAAGGTGTTATTATATGTATACCTAAAACAGATAAAGCTAGAGATCATATCAAAAACTGGAGACCAATCACTCTCTTAAATGTGATATATAAGATTGGGGCAGCATGCATTGCAAATAGAATGAAAAAAGTGTTACCATCTCTGATCCATGAGGATCAGTCCGGCTTCATCCGTGGAAGATATCTTGGGGATAACATTAGACTGATATATGATTTGATTGAACATTTAAGTATGACTAAACAGCCTGGTCTGCTAGTCTGCCTTGACTTTGAAAAAGCCTTCGATAGTATTAGCTGGAGTTTCATGCTTGATACTCTACACGTCTTTGGTTTCAGCCCCCTTTTCTGCAAATGGATCACCACCTTTTATACTAATATCAAATCAAGTGTGTCAGTGAATGGCACATTATCAGCATGGTTCCAAATAAGAAGAGGCTGCAGGCAGGGGGACCCCATCTCACCTTATTTATTCATCCTATGCGTAGAAATTCTAGCTATTATGATAAGGAAAAACAAATACATAAAAGGTATAAAAACCCACAACTCTGAAAGTAAAATTGTACAGTATGCAGATGATACAGAACTAACCTTGGAAGATGACAGACTGTCCTTTGAAGAATCTATGCGCACATTAGACATGTTTGGAAAGATATCTGGATTAGTATTAAACACGGAAAAATCAAGTGCAATATGGCTGGGGAGCAAAAGAAATTCACCAGTTAAATTCTTACCACACTTACAGATGCAGTGGAATCCAGAAAAATTTAAAATTCTGGGCCTTTGGTTTACAAATAATTTAAAAGATTGTATAAAATTAAACTACGATAGCAAGCTTGCTGAAATTAGAATGCTGTATAAAATATGGTTAAAGAGACAGTCACCTCCATTAGGGAGAGTAGCAATACTTAAGTCATTAATCTTGTCAAAACTGGTACACCTGTGGCTACTGCTACCCAACCCTCCAGACTATATTATAAATGACTTACAGAAATCCATCTTTAAGTTTGTTTGGAATAGTAAAAATGATAAAATTAACAGAAAAATATCCACTAGAAATATTCATGCTGGGGGCATGGGCATACCTGATGTTAGAATTTATATGAATGCATTAAAACTATCATGGCTGCGGAAAATTAAAAAAACCAACCACAGCTGGAAAAGAAATCTCATGTCAACACATAAAATAATAAATTATTTAGACAAACTAGGCCCTGCAGTATGCCCCTTTATAAATGCAAACAGCTTCTGGACAGATGTATTAAAAGCGTACAGGATTTTTGGAGAGAATATAGTGTGCGAAAAACATGAAGAAATTTTGAAAGAACCTATCTTTTGTAATGACAGAATTAAGATTGAGAATAAGCCAATTCTATATAAGAGATGGGTGGAGAAAGATATATACTTAGTAAAGAGGATGAAAGAGGAAACTTTCTATCATACCAAGCTGTCAAGAATAAATATGATGTTAACATTAACTTCATCTCATTTACTGGTTGCATAAAGGCCATAAAGACATATATAAATTTAAATAGAATAAATAAAACAGATTTATCTTCTTTTACATATGATACAAATAAAACTCTTAGTATAATTCAATCAGTACAGAAAGGCGCAAGACTATATTATGATAAGATGATATCTAACACATGTAGGCCAAGTTGTTGTTTGAAATGGGATGAGAGGGTAAACATAAATGTTGACTGGAATGTTATATTTAAAACAATGGCTAATATAAAAGACATTAAATTAAAATGGCTGCAAATCAGAGTGTTACATAGAATTCTAGGGACAAAAGTAATTTTATTCCACATGGGACTAGAAGATGATGATGTCTGTAGCCTATGCAGAGATGAAAAAGAAAACATTCAGCATATATTTTGGAATTGTGAAAATGTTAAGGATTTTTGGAGAAACTTACAAAAGTGTATATCAGACAAATGTAAAAGTGCTCCAAGAATAACTGTCAGTGAACATCTTGTTCTGTTTGGACGAAGCAATGACTCCGAGACAGATGCTGTACTTGACTTAATATTGCTACTCGCAAAAACATACATATATTCCTGCAGGTTCAAAAAAGCCCCCCCCCAACTAGAACCCTTTATCCGAATATTGAAACAAAGATACAAAATTGAAAAATTTAATGCATGTTTAGAAATAAATGAAGAAAGGTTGGATCAACTCTGGCTACCCTATAAACAACTTGTCATATAAACATATTGATTTATATATACATACACATGACTGTATGATTAGTTAAAACTATGTATGAGCATGTTGGATGACCTGCTTGGCAGATGGATGACTTTTACCTTATGTTTATATGTTTGCCTCATATTGTAAAATATTATATCTTATATGTATCTGTGAAAAAAAAATGGTAATATGTAAGCCTAGGTGTATTGTTTAAATTTTAAGTTAAGAAAATGGAGTTACATTATTTGTGTATTATTATTTGTGTTATGTAATGTTGTCTTTTTTATGATTAGGCTATTTGAAAGAACTCATATTGACATTGCATGAAATGGGTAAATTGCGTTTGTCCCAGCCCTTTTATAAAGATTCTTAATAATTAAAAAAAAAAAAAAATTGTTTGGAGACCAAAAAGTGTTTAAAATTAGAAATGTGTTGTGAAACTGAGCCCATATTTCTAGTGTCGCTAATACCTAGTACAGTGAAATAAGGTTCAACATGCTTGTTATGCCATTTTTTTGCCTGCTACTATATGTGGCCTGAGACTTTACATTTTGTTTGTAACGAGAATCTTTATAGCTGCACTTACAGTTTTTTTTTTCTTTTCTCTTACATGAGCATATTGTTAGATGCTAATGGAGTTCATGTCTATTGCACAAAACTTGCAAATTTATTCGTTGTCATATTTTTAGAATGATTGTAAAGTTGAATAAGCAGATATACAAAGTTTGCCTTCGTTAAAAAAAAAAAAAAAAAAAAGGCTGGAAATATTCCTGAATAACCCAAACTTTTATTTTATCCATTGGTTAGTTAAAAAGTAATTTTTTTCACCTTCTCTTATATTATGTTGATTTCTTTGTTTTTATAGAAAGGCATAATAAAATGTGTAAAAAAAAAAAAAAAAATGCCTTGTCTAAGACAGTTTCATCAGTTCCCTGTTTCCAAGCTGAATAAAAGTTTGAGTCACATGTTTAGCGACATCGTTGTGTTTGTTTAAGTAAAACAAGACTAGTGCACGTGCTATTCACGCCCCATTCTGTAAGCAGTGGCAGGTGTAACTGGAGATGGATTAGAAGAATGTCTCTATTACATAATGTATGATGTTGTCATTACATTTTTGCGGCATTCATTACATAAGACTTCTGTTACTTTTGCTACATTCAATAATAATAATAAAAAGAAATGAAGATTTTTATAGCGCATATTCACACTCATAGAGAGCATGCTGTCAGTGACTGAAATGTTGTCAAACCACAGTCTATGTCCCTGTATGACCAGTGGTCACCTGTTTTGTTCGCACCACTGTACTGAATTAAAAACAAAAGCTTCAACTGCATGATTAACAGTATCACTCTGTTTCACAGATCGACAGACCGACAGGCGGACAGACAGGGTAGCATTTGTCGCATGGTCGGTTTAAATACAAATGAGATGGAATAACAATTAAAAGAACGATTACTCCTAATATTCCTCATAATGTCTCTTTCTCTCTTTCTATCACACACACACACACACACACACACACACACACACACACACACACACACACACACACACACACACACACACACACACACACTCTGTCGTTCAGCTGTCCTCGTGGTTTCTTTACCCTAACGCACGCACATTTCACAAATCTTGGATTACTTCTTCAGTTTCTCGTTAATGATTGTCTATATTTTGTTAATAGTTGTTTTTATTTCGTTCTCTTTTCCTTATTATTGCAGTGTGTTTTTATTTGCTATTATGATGATGGTTTAAATGTACTAGCTTGTATTTAAATAAACTCACACTGCATTCTATAAATCTACAGACAGTAAGTATCAGACTTATGTTTTATTAGAACCAGTCGCAAGCTGTCACACCCATTAAGTTGCTATAATTAGAAACAAGATGAATGAGACTTCAGCTACGTGGTGTTGATGAGACTGTAAGTAAGAATGTCCTGGACATTGCAGAGTGACCACAGATCATCTGGGAAACAGCTCAGCCTCCGATACATGCGGGAACCCATGGATTCACACACCAGCCGCCTTCTTTATTGATGAGATCATCTTGAGCGACCTCATTAGCTTCACCGGCATCTTGTTCAGCAGCCGCAACGACACTAGCCTCGCTCTTTGAAACATCTGTAACATACACAAAATCTTCTTTATTAGGATTTTCTAGATGAATGAAACAATTTCAATACAGTCTCTTACTATATTTTTCGATCTCTTGATTTATTAGTCTTTATCCTCTTCTTATTCTAATTTGTTTCTCTCACTCCACTTTTCTCTTTACTTACTCACAGCTTATTTTGTTCTTCTTACTGAACCTTCCTTCTTGCCCTCTTGCAACTATGTGCATCATGTATCATAGACAAGTAGCTTTGGGATGGGTTTAATAATTAGTTGATTTCATTAATAGCAATTTACAACGAGAGTTTGCACTACTGTGATAAAGGAAATCCTTTAACAAAAAATTATCTTAGCCACAGCGTGTGCTGCAGACGAGACGGGAGCCGATGATGTGACTTGGTTGGTGTCACACCTCTTACAGCCTCGCTACTGGACAGCCCAGTATTTCATAGCAAACAGTGGAAAGACTTTAGAAAACAACTCTCTGTCCCTATACACCCACTGCTATATGATGTTTAAAAGGTGCACTCACGCCCAAGGGAGCAGATGACGAGGACGAGGAAGACAAGACCAACACGTCGAGCGGCCATCGTGTGTACAGCTGCAAGTACCAAGACACAGTAAGCGGTGTATACACAGTACAGCTGAGCACGCTGACAATAAGGCTAGGTGTATGCAAGCTTTCATGTCTACATAAAATATGTCCATCTTCCTCTCAATTTATAAGACTCACTCACTCACTCACTCACTCACTCACTCACCAAAAATACTCAGAAAAAATAGTATTTTATATGGTGTGGCTGAGACTAATGATGAATCATATATTCTATACACATCTCTGAACAAAGTTAATCCACTGGCTTTTGCTGCCATTATCTTTAACATTTCCTTCATGAACTAACTCCATCTGAGTGTCGAAAAGAACATTCAGCAACAGCACAAATGTGTCCTGGTCAGTTTTCTTTTACCGAGGATTGCATCTTTTCTCTTCGATTTCAGAGAGGTATATATTAAGTTTAGATTTGGAATATCGATCATTAAAGTGCACCAAAATGGAAATAAAAAGGATTTATCTCCTAGCCAGTTATTTTCCCTCTATCCAAGCATGAAATCGAAGATGAAGTTCACGTGTTGTTTGATTGTACTGCCCATGACAGTTGTTGATAGAAAGTTAATTAATGTGTTACAATGTACAAGATATGTACATATGCTCAGAGCAGAGATGGAATCACGCCAATCGTTGGAGATAACTCTGAAGACCCAAACATCTTTCTAGGTATTTCTGTCAAGTATTCCAAACCAGAAATAAAACGTGATCAATAATATACATCAGAGGGTTTGAAATGAAAAGAAAAGACGAACTCACGTCAGTTTAAAGCGGTTTCAGAAGCAGAGCTGTCTCGATCTTCGGCAGGAGGAGAGCATCAAGCCTTGTGTGCCTGAACGGATAGTTACCTCCTCTGCTTATATACCTGTTTCACGTCTGTACACGTGTAGCCGCTTTCGATACCACGATTTATTTAATGTCGCATGAAGAAGGATTATCTTCACATACATTTGTATTTTACTCCGACACAATGATTCACCAACTGACTGTAAGCCATGTCACTGCTAAGCGATTCATCTGTCAGTGGGTTGATGTAAATATAAAATCTTCTTCGCTTTCCCTCTGTGACGTACGACCCACGACCATCAGTAAGTCTTTTTCTTTGGAAGTTTTATCCGATTAGTTTTCTGAAAAGGGGAACTCACGTGTCCCTTGATACCGCTGAGGGTTTTATCTTTACTTTTTGTGCCTCTCCTTTCTCTGTCTCTGAAGCACACACACACACACACACACACACACACACACACACACACACACACACACACACAGTGAGATATTTTTCTCACTCTATCTCTCGATTAATGTAGTATGGTGATCTTAAGATTTATCTGTTGAAGCGTCAGTAAAAAAAATGAGCAGAAGGGAACAGAGTGTTTTGGTAACCTTGTAACTGGCTCGGTGATTTCTTATGTACATTTGAGTAAAAATATAGCAATATTTTAATAGTGAAGGGTGGGTACTGAAATCCTGAAAAAGTTGGGTAAGGTAGCGAGGGAGAGAAGATGGGCACAGCCCTAACAAACTATGACGAGGAAATAAGTGATGGCTTTTTCACCTCAATCCCCAACAACAGTCAACAACAAGGTCAGAGGTTACTGTCTAGAGCTCTTCTCGCCTGTGTGCGTTCGTTGAGGGGGGGGGGTGTGTGTCGCGTATGAGGTCTTGGGAAAAAATGGAGAGTTAAATAAATTGCCCAAACAGTACATTCAAGAAAACTTACATTACCACTGGATTTGAGGTTTTTAAATACCCCGATTGCACCATCTGTAGTCAAATAAAAGTTATTGTATCTTCGTAGTTTGGCCGGTATCTTGTAAGGTAGGTTGGCTGGTAGGTTGTTAAGTGGTGTTATTCTCTTTCTCATTCTCCATCTACTTTCCGCACAGATAAATAGTGACACAATCTACTGAGGACGTACGATCAGGTCGGTGCCAAAAATAAATGTTGTTACAAAACTATATTGGTGTTATGTGACTGTAATGTTGATGACAGTGAGCTTCATCTGTGCAGCTTGTGACAACCTGACCCATGACCCCGTCTCTTCTGAGTTCTTGGTTAACGGTGGCCGTTAAAACAGTTTTTCTTACCAAATCCCTTGAGTCTAGTCAGTTGCCTCCCTTTTTGTGACGCCTCTTCTTTCCTTTTGTTTCACTTTGACTTCCTTCATTCCTAAATTCCTTTCACCCATTTTCCTATTCGCCTATCTTGCATTAATGTCTATCTTTTTCACATATATACACACATATTATCCATCTCTCTCTCTCTCTCTATATATATGCAATGATTTGTTATCAGCAATGCGGCAGCACGTATAGTGTCGCTATCCCGTTTACTTAAAATGTTGACCTGTGGTATAAAAGGAAATATAGGCCCCTTCTTTAGACAACTAGTCGGATAAACATTTCAAATAAAAGGACCAGGTGATATTTGTGGATCACAGAAAGAAAGCAAAGGACGTAAGTCTATATCTACATCAATTAAAGCGACTGACAGATCGAGAAATCTCTTACCAGTGACATGGCTTACAGTAAGCTGGTGAGTAAGCAGATAGGTCTAAAGAACACCATAGTACATCAATCGGAAGATAAGAGTAAGAAGAATATCTTAATGTGTGTGTGTGTGTGTGTGTGTGTGTGTGTGTGTGTGTGTGTTAGAGGTGTGTGGGGGGATGACAGAGAGAGAGAGAGAAAGGAGCGGGGAAAAAGTAAAGATAAAACCTTCAGCGCTATCAAGACGCACATAAGTCCCCTTTTCATACAACTAATCGGATAAAACTTTCAAAGAAAAGGGCTAATGGTCGTGGGTCGTGGGTCGTATGTCATAGAAAGAAAGCGAAGGACATAAGGAAATGGCCGCTTCTACATCTACATCAACCCACTGACAGATGAATCGCTTCTCAGTGACATGGCTTACAGTCAGTTGCTGAATCATTGTGTCGGAGTAAAACACAAATGTATGGAGTGTGTGAAGATAATCGTTCTTCATGCGACATTAAATAAATCGTGGTATTGAAAGCGGCTACACGTGTACAGAAGAGAAACAGGTATATAAAAAGGGGAGGCAAATATTCGTTCAGGCACACAAGGCTTGATTCTCTCCTCCTGCCCGAGAACCAGACAGCTCTGCTTCAGCAACCGCTTTGCACTGATGTGAGTTTGTCTTTGATTTTCATTAATACCCTCTGATACATATTAGTGTTCAAGTTTTGTTTCCGGTTTAAAATACTTGATACAAATTAGAAAGATGTTTGGTTCTTCAGAGTTATCTCCAAGGATTCCAGTGATTCACCCTATGCTCTGAGCATATGATCTTGTACATTTTAACACATTAACTTTCTATCAACAATTGTCATATGCAGCACAATCAAACAACAAGTGCAATTTATCTTTATTCTCATGCTTGCCTTGAGGGCAAATCAATTGACTAGGAGATTGTATCCTTTTCCTTGCCATTTGGTACACTTTGATTAGCGATATTCCAAACCTAAAGTTAATACAAACCTCTCTGAAATAACATATTATTAATATATTTTCACGTCTCTTAGGCTGTACATAGGTCTTTAAACTAGAATACATTTCAAATTGTTCTCTCGGGCAACTATCATTGTGCCAATCTTGCTGGAAACAATCTCGAGGTCTTGCATGGACCACATATATCCTATAATAGTCTGCGCCTGGTTTTTGAGGTTCACTCTGGCGCTTTCTACCAAAGTCTGTGTGCATGCACTGTCAGAATCCTGCCACGTTCGTTCACGAGTGCATCTGCTTAAGATGTTGATGACAAGGCTACAGTATGATTCATCATTCGTCTCAGCCACACCATATAAAATGCTATTTTTTTCTGAGTATTTTTGGTAAGTAAGTGAGTGAGTGTCTGAGTCTGCTAAATTGAGAGGACGATGAACATATTTTGTGTAGACATGAAAGCTTGCATACACCTAGCCTTATTGTCAGCGTGCTCAGCTGTACTGTGTATACACCGCTTACTGTGTCTTGGTACTTGCAGCTGTACACACGATGGCCGCTCGACGTCTTGGTCTTGTCTTCCTCGTCCTCGTCATCTGCTCCCTTGGGCGTGAGTGCACCTTTTAAACATCATATAGCAGTGGGTGTATTAATATTAATATTAATATTAAAGTAGATTTGTATAGCACAATTTTCAACCCCAAGGTCGACTCAATGCGCTTTCAAAAAAAAAAAACCCCAGCTTTAAAACAGATTGACACAGAAACCATGTTCAAACAAAGACCAAACTTATTAACGAACAATTATACAGAGACATTGCAACAAACAAAAATACAAGGTAGAAAAAGAAAATACCGCACACAAGCATGAACATAACATCTAAAGGATAACATAGAGAGTCGCGGAGTCTACAGCTGTGAGCTAAACCATTCGACAAATATCAGCAGACACAGTCACAGTGAGTGAACTCAAGACGCCCAGAGCACGCATGCATGTCCACACGCCGACGACGAAGACAAGCAGACAAATGGCCACCCATGTCCGGCGTGCACACAGATTGCTGACAGAAATGTCTCCTCAACACAAATGCCGCACAACAGTTCACAAGACATGAGAAGGTTTCAGTCCACGCTGCTGATACACGTTGATCAAGAATCCAAAATGTAGCAAAGCGGTTGGGAGATGAGGAATTGTCAAACGTGCAGTGATGGAAGTGGAGAAGATAAGATAATATGACTGTGGAGGTCGCTAGTCCACAAAATCTTGCGACGAGTGGCGCGAAGAAATCGTTACAAAGAGACTGGCTTTTGATGTAACAACAGAAGGTTTCAATCCACGCTGCTGGTGCACGTAGATCTAGAAGCCAAAATGTAGCGGAGATAAGAAATTGTCAAATTTGCAGTGATCAAAGTGGATAAAACATGACTGTACACATCTAAAAAATCATGCGACGAATGGCGCAAGAAACCGTTACGAACAGGCTGGCTTTCGATGGGGACGCATAAGGCCGTAGGTGGAACCAAAAAGGCCGCAGACAAGCAAATCATTGAAACAGAAAGACGAAGAAGCATGTGACCAATAATAAGTACGAAACTCATAGCAAGTCGTTGAAAACAACAACAAATACAGAGAGCTAGTCCCCTCCATCCGGTTAAGCGAAGGGACATTACTCTCATCACTCAGATATGGGTGTATAGGGACAGAGAGTTGTTTTCTAAAGTGTTTACACAGGATGTACATAGTTGCAAGAGGGCAAGAAGGCAGGTTCAGTAAGAAGATAAAAATAAGCTGTAAGAAAGTAAACAGAAGGGTGAAATGAGAGAAACAAATTAAAATAAGAAAAGGATAAAGACTAATAAATCAAAAGATAGAAAAATATAGTGATAGACTGTATTGAAATTGTTTTATTTATCTACGAAATAGTAATACAGTAACTTTTGTGTCTGTTACAGATGTTTCAAAGAGCGAGGCTAGTGTCGTGGCGGCTGCTGAACAAGATGCCGGTGAAGCTAATGAGGTCGCTCAAGATGATCTCATCAATAAAGAAGGCGGCTGGTGTGTGAATCAATGGGTTCCCGCATGTATCGGAGGCTGAGCTGTTTCCCAGATGATCTATGGTCACTCTGTAATGTCAAGGACATTCTTACTTACAGTCTCATCAACACCACGTAGCTGAAGTCTCATTCATCTTGTTTCTATTTATAGCAACTTAATGGGTGTGACAGCTTGCGATTGGTACTAATAAAACATGAGTCTCATACTTACTGTCTGTAGATTATTAGAATGCAGTGTGAGTTGATAAAAATACAAGCTATAAAATTTAAAACCATCAAAAATTTATCAAATAAAGACACACCGCAGCGATAAGGAAGCAAAAACGAAATAAAAACAACCACAAAACGAAATTAGACAATCATTAACGAAAAATTGAAGAAGTAATTCAAGATATGTGAAACCACGATGACAGCTGAACGACAGTGTGTGTGTGTGTGTGTGTGTGTGTGTGTGTGTGTGGTACTATGCGTGTGTGTAAGAGAGAGACATTAGGATGCATTGAGAGTAATCGTTTTTTTTACTTGTTATTACATCTCATTTGCAAGTTAACCGACCATGCGACAAGAGTGTCGAAAAGAGTGATGCTGTGAAGCATGCGGCTGAAGCATGCTGATACTAACAGACCATTTCAGTCCCTGTGTGTAAGTTTTTATTTATGATGAGGTAACATGCTTCCACCTGTCACTTTAAAGGGTGGGTAGGAAAGCAAATCCACAATGTGACATTACAAACACACTGTGACACAATGTTGTATATGACAAATTGTGACTCTGTTGACGACTTTAAAAGTATTTTCCGTTTCTCTGTTAAAAAAGAGGACTTGCCAGGACAAATGGAACTTGAGAGTCACCAGATTCAAAAACTGGCAGACCTGCTGGGAGAAAAGGCGACACTTCAACCCAATAGATGTTCTTGATCATCTTGTGAACAGACAGACAGACAGACAGAAAGTAAGATGGGTGCATGCATTGACGGTTTTCACAAAACTGATTTAGTGAAAGCAAACTGTCGCACGTCACCATACCAACCAAGTTGTAGTACTTATTGTGTCCAGTAACATGTACCCGAAAGTCATTCGTTATGTATTTTACACATCCAAAATACATCATCAAATAAATTGTTATTACTCTCAGATGAGCCAAGACAGATGGTGTCATCTGAATTTTGTCACGTTCCCTGACAGTCAGCGTACAATACATCGGCACAGAGTAGATCACAGGAAGAGGTGGTGAGGACAGACATTGCCGGCTGTTTATAGTCAGTATAACAACACAGTGTTTTAGTGAATATAGCAACAAAGTGTTTTAGTGAATATAACAACACAGTGCTTTAGTGAAAATAACAACACAGTGTTTTAGTGAATATAGCAACACAATGTTTTAGTGAATATAACAACACAGTGTTTTAGTGAAAATAACCACACAGTGTTTTAGTGAATATAACAACACAGTGTTTTAGTGAAAATAACCACACAGTGTTTTAGTGTATATAACAACATAGTGCTTTAGTGACTATAACAACACAGTGTTTTAGTGAATATAGCAACACAGTGTTTTAGTGAATATAACAACACAATGTTTTAGTGAATATAACAACACAATGTTTTAGTGAATATAACCACACAGTGTTTTAGTGACTATAACAACAGTGTTTCAGTGAATATAGCAACACAGTGTTTCAGTGAATATAACAACAGTGTTTCAGTGAATATAGCAACACAGTGTTTCAGTGAATATAACAACAGTGTTTCAGTGAATATAGCAACACAGTGTTTCAGTGAATATAACAACAGTTTTTCAGTGAATATAACAACAGTGTTTCAGTGAATATAACAACACAGTGTTTCAGTGAACATAGCAACACAGTGTTTCAGTTAATATAGCAACATAGTGTTTTAGTGAACATAGCAACACAGTGTTTCAGTGAATATAACAACACAGTGTTTCAGTGAACATAGCAACACAGTGTTTCAGTTAATATAGCAACATAGTGTTTTAGCGAATATAGCAACACAGTGTTTCAGTGAATATAGCAACACAGTGTTTCAGTGAATATAGCAACACAGTGTTTCAGTGAATATAACAACACAGTGTTTCAGTGAATATAACTACATAGTGTTTTAGTGAATATAGCAACACAGAGTTTCAGTGAATATAACAACACAGTGTTTCAGTGAATATAACAACATAGTGTTTCAGTGAATATAACAACACAGTGTTTCAGTGAATATAACAACACAGCGTTTCAGTGAATATAACAACACAGCGTTTCAGTGAATATAACAACACAGTGTTTCAGTGAATATAGCAACACAGTGTTTCAGTGAATATAACAACACAGTGTTACGAATGAAATGTTTAGTGGGTCTAGGTCAGCCTAGCAAGCGCGTGAGGAAGTGTGAATGACGTGAGCGTCGGTGAATGACGCAAGTCTGGACGAATGACGCAAGCTTTGAGGTCAAATGTTCGAGCAAGAGAGCGCATGTGTAACGTTTAGTGATGTTAAAAGAGAGAGAGAGAAGGAGTAGGTTAGAGTAATGTAGGCGTGTGTCGCCACTGTAGTTGTTTAGGTTTTAGAGTAGGCGTGTATTGGTGTTTAGCATTACTCAGTCTGAAATAGAAGAATTATTTATTGTTTTGGGATAACGAAACCTTCTGTGTTCTCTTTGGAAGTTGACACTGCCAGATCTGCGAACTCAACGAGCTACTAACGGTCATTAATCAAGACCCGTTAGTTAACACATAGTGTCAAACTGGGATGGCATCAGCTGGCTTGCGACTTGCTTACTCGCTTCCCACTTCTTCTCTCTCACTCTTACCTGCCACTTTTTCTATCTTTTTTCATTTCTAAAAACATATATGAACAGATCATAATCTACGAGTCTACATTTGCAGTGTGTTTCAATGTTTTTTACGACCCTAGCCATGTCCATATTGGCTTTTTCTTTGTACTGATGTCCGATTGCAAGTTGATCTTTCAACAAACATGAACTGGTGAGTTTATCGGGTTTTATTTCTTTAGCGGGTACGCGTGTACAGAAGAGAAACAGGTATAGCAGCAGGGGAGACAAATATCCACGGACTTGTATTACTGGACTGCTTGCAGACGATTTTTTTCAGTGAAGTCATAGAACTAGGCTGGCTACGAAATAGCTTCCGGTTTATTCACATTCATTGTTAAGGCTCGCCGAGACTAACAGCGGAGAACTTCGCAAGAGGCTCAGCGTTGGTCTCGGCAGACAGACAGTAGTCCACCTATACACGTCCGTGAAATATCCGTTGAGACACACAAGGCTTGATTCTCTCCTCCTGCCCGAGAACGAAACAGTTCTGCTTGTGAAGGCGCTTTGAACTGACCTGAGTTTATTTTCAATCAAATGTCTATGATGCATATTAATGTTTGGAATACTTGATACAAACATCTAAAAAGATGTTTTGGTCTTGAGAGTTATCTCCCCTCCCTCTTTCTCTCACCTGCCACTTCTTCCTTTATTTTGGTTTCTCAAAACTCATATGAACTGATCATAATTTACGAGTCTACGTGTTTCACAAAGAACCACACAAACACACAACGTCCTGCTGTGTTTTATTGATATGTTAGTACCAGACATAATGAGTCACCCTTCCCTCCCAAGCAACTACCCTTACCTCTTCGACTAAAAAAAAAAGACAGTTCTAGAAAGTTCTACATACCAATGTGGAATATAACAATAAAAGTAGAAATTACTGATGTAAGATACTTTCTCATTTAATTCTAGCATTTTTTGACTTTTGTAACAAAATTAGTTGAACCAGCAAACGTATGCTACAGCGTATGAACGTTCAGAATCAAATAAGAGAACGACGACGACGACGACGACGACGATAACAACGAAGATGAAATACAGTAAAGGTTAGCTGTCCTGGGCTCAGCTCTCGTCTCAGGCATGCTGTTCTCTCTCTGTGTGTGACACTGTTTACAAGGCTGGCTGGCTTGCTGTCCTATAGCCTTAGTTGCTGGCTCGGCGTAAAGCACCTAATCCCCCTCTCACCTTGTATTATCTCATTACAAAAAAAAACAAAAAACAAAAAAAAAACGATAATCATAGTTTAAAAGGTAGTTAATGTTCTCGGCTAAATACTCTGTTGCAGTGAAAAAAGGTCCAGATTGGCGTGCCAGGGGTTAAGCTCGCTCAACTTTGTATCCAGTTCTACAACCTCGACTGGGACAGCAATCATTTTATGGAATGATCTCGTCTTTAAGGCAAAGTTTCAAAGAAAGCATTCACCCATTCTTTGATAACTCTATCATTAAGCAATAAACAAGAAGAAAGGAGATTTAATCTATGGAAGTTAAATTCATCTCACTTAAAAGATAAAAATTATCTAACGCAAATAAGTAACGTTATCAGAGAAGTTATAGAAGAATACTCAGCTCTCCCATATGAAAGAAATAATTTAGAAATGATTCCACTGATGGAGGTACAGTTTGTTGTATCTGGTCAGACCCTTCTAGACACTATGTTAATGAAAATCAGAACAAAAACAATTGCCTTTGCAAGTGAGAAAAAGAAGAAAAATAAGGAAAAGGAAAAAATATTAGAAAAAATAATTACACAGCTGGAAGACAAGGGAAGGTTAAACGAAGAGGAAATTAACAAACTTGAAAAGAATAAAAATGAACTTATTAATATAAGGGAAAAGAGAATGGAAGGTGTACTGATTCGCTCCAGGGCAAGGTGGATAGCAGAAGGAGAGAAAGTTAGTAAATATTTCTGCTCATTAGAAAAACGTAACTATGTAAGTAAACAAATTCGAAAATTACGAAAGCAAAATGGGGAAAGCACCACAAGACCTGATGAAATAAGAGCTGAGGTGCAAGCCTTCTTCTCTAATCTGTACTCGGAACGATCAGTACACAACTGCAACTTCGATGACATCAGAGTGGACATACCAAAACTTACTGAACCTGAGCTAAATCTACTAGAAGGAATTATCACTCTAGAAGAAGCAGGTCAGGCTGTAAAAAATATGTCTAATGGTAAAAGCCCAGGAAGCGATGGATTTACTGTAGAGTTTTTCAAGGTTTTTTGGAAACAGCTTGGCCCTCTCATTGTTAGATCACTAAATGAAGGCTTGCAAAAAGGAGAGTTATCAGCTACACAAAAAGAAGGTGTTATTATATGTATACCTAAAACAGATAAAGCTAGAGATCATATCAAAAACTGGAGACCAATCACTCTCTTAAATGTGATATATAAGATTGGGGCAGCATGCATTGCAAATAGAATGAAAAAAGTGTTACCATCTCTGATCCATGAGGATCAGTCCGGCTTCATCCGTGGAAGATATCTTGGGGATAACATTAGACTGATATATGATTTGATTGAACATTTAAGTATGACTAAACAGCCTGGTCTGCTAGTCTGCCTTGACTTTGAAAAAGCCTTCGATAGTATTAGCTGGAGTTTCATGCTTGATACTCTACACGTCTTTGGTTTCAGCCCCCTTTTCTGCAAATGGATCACCACCTTTTATACTAATATCAAATCAAGTGTGTCAGTGAATGGCACATTATCAGCATGGTTCCAAATAAGAAGAGGCTGCAGGCAGGGGGACCCCATCTCACCTTATTTATTCATCCTATGCGTAGAAATTCTAGCTATTATGATAAGGAAAAACAAATACATAAAAGGTATAAAAACCCACAACTCTGAAAGTAAAATTGTACAGTATGCAGATGATACAGAACTAACCTTGGAAGATGACAGACTGTCCTTTGAAGAATCTATGCGCACATTAGACATGTTTGGAAAGATATCTGGATTAGTATTAAACACGGAAAAATCAAGTGCAATATGGCTGGGGAGCAAAAGAAATTCACCAGTTAAATTCTTACCACACTTACAGATGCAGTGGAATCCAGAAAAATTTAAAATTCTGGGCCTTTGGTTTACAAATAATTTAAAAGATTGTATAAAATTAAACTACGATAGCAAGCTTGCTGAAATTAGAATGCTGTATAAAATATGGTTAAAGAGACAGTCAACTCCATTAGGGAGAGTAGCAATACTTAAGTCATTAATCTTGTCAAAACTGGTACACCTGTGGCTACTGCTACCCAACCCTCCAGACTATATTATAAATGACTTACAGAAATCCATCTTTAAGTTTGTTTGGAATAGTAAAAATGATAAAATTAACAGAAAAATATCCACTAGAAATATTCATGCTGGGGGCATGGGCATACCTGATGTTAGAATTTATATGAATGCATTAAAACTATCATGGCTGCGGAAAATTAAAAAAACCAACCACAGCTGGAAAAGAAATCTCATGTCAACACATAAAATAATAAATTATTTAGACAAACTAGGCCCTGCAGTATGCCCCTTTATAAATGCAAACAGCTTCTGGACAGATGTATTAAAAGCGTACAGGATTTTTGGAGAGAATATAGTGTGCGAAAAACATGAAGAAATTTTGAAAGAACCTATCTTTTGTAATGACAGAATTAAGATTGAGAATAAGCCAATTCTATATAAGAGATGGGTGGAGAAAGATATATACTTAGTAAAGAGGATGAAAGAGGAAACTTTCTATCATACCAAGCTGTCAAGAATAAATATGATGTTAACATTAACTTCATCTCATTTACTGGTTGCATAAAGGCCATAAAGACATATATAAATTTAAATAGAATAAATAAAACAGATTTATCTTCTTTTACATATGATACAAATAAAACTCTTAGTATAATTCAATCAGTACAGAAAGGCGCAAGACTATATTATGATAAGATGATATCTAACACATGTAGGCCAAGTTGTTGTTTGAAATGGGATGAGAGGGTAAACATAAATGTTGACTGGAATGTTATATTTAAAACAATGGCTAATATAAAAGACATTAAATTAAAATGGCTGCAAATCAGAGTGTTACATAGAATTCTAGGGACAAAAGTAATTTTATTCCACATGGGACTAGAAGATGATGATGTCTGTAGCCTATGCAGAGATGAAAAAGAAAACATTCAGCATATATTTTGGAATTGTGAAAATGTTAAGGATTTTTGGAGAAACTTACAAAAGTGTATATCAGACAAATGTAAAAGTGCTCCAAGAATAACTGTCAGTGAACATCTTGTTCTGTTTGGACGAAGCAATGACTCCGAGACAGATGCTGTACTTGACTTAATATTGCTACTCGCAAAAACATACATATATTCCTGCAGGTTCAAAAAAGCCGCCCCCCAACTAGAACCCTTTATCCGAATATTGAAACAAAGATACAAAATTGAAAAATTTAATGCATGTTTAGAAATAAATGAAGAAAGGTTGGATCAACTCTGGCTACCCTATAAACAACTTGTCATATAAACATATTGATTTATATATACATACACATGACTGTATGATTAGTTAAAACTATGTATGAGCATGTTGGATGACCTGCTTGGCAGATGGATGACTTTTACCTTATGTTTATATGTTTGCCTCATATTGTAAAATATTATATCTTATATGTATCTGTGAAAAAAAATGGTAA